>JAJLRJ010000009.1:2335000-2420000 GCA_024195265.1 Dendrophyllia cribrosa
CTAAAATTTATCTGACGCAAATGGATATTCTTTATTTTTATACTGAAATATAATTATAAATCATTAGCTCCTCCCCTATTCTTAAAATCAAATACATTCTATGCGAGAAAGAGCCAATGCCGCAGAACAGTGAAGTTCACTGTAGTTCTTATGTGGAGCGTTACTTAATATTTAATGTTAAGATTAGGATTTTAAGGTTTTAGTATGTTAGTCATTGTATAGGAATTTATTGTACCTGATGATTTTTACCGTGTATAAATAATGATTAAAGAAAGATTAAAGATTAAAGACAAAGGTTTATATCGGGATGACTGAACATAGTTTCAAAACAAGATACAATAACCACAAGATTTCTTTCAACCACCGCAAACACTCGCATGACACAGTCCTCTCAAAATACATCTGGGATCTAAAGGGCAATGGCACCAATTACTACATCAAATGGTCCATAATTAAACGAGCAAGTGCTTACAAAGGTCATCCTTCCCGACACAATCTACGTTTATCAGAGAAGCTATGCATCTTAACTGCCGACATGTCCACACTCCTCAACAAGAGATCTGAGTTGACTACGAAATGCCGGCATGAAAATAAATTCTATGCAGCCAATCAGAAGCAGATTCAAATAGAGCTCCTCTAAACCCCGTGTTACTTTAGTTTATGATTTACTAAATCCTTAACAATATGACTTCGCTTCATTTTAAACTTTAATAAAAAGCACATTTATACGGCATGACAATTCATACAAAGTTATTGGATTATTTAATGCACAAAACCTAAAATTTGCTAAAGCTTTCTCTCCATAACACCTAAATAGAAGAAAAATTATGAGTAAATACTGGTACGGTAAATTACTATTTGATTTGCTTATTTTTTATGCTCTATTTTTACTTCTTTCTTGATCACTTTCTATATCCCCATCTCCTAGTGAATTCTACTTTTTAGCTTTTTGGTGGGACTCACCACCTGATGTTAGTTATAAACTAAGATTTGAATTAGGATCTACAGTCTGTTTATGGTCATTCCGGGCAAGCTGTATGGGCGACAATGTTGTAGAAAAGCAGCTTATAACTCTCGAGTTTTTAGACTCTTTTCATAACGTGAAAAACATGAATACATGAAATAAAGCTATACTTAAAACTACTACTACTAAATGCAACCCAACTGCTGTTCAAAACGATGACTATAGCGAATTACTGATTATATATAATGAATAACATATTTAACAAATAAAGAAGGCCAAATGCCATACTGTAATACATTCCCGAATGTTCTAAAATATAACATATTTAAAAACATGTAGGGCCGGTTATTTAAACGAAGTCTAACTTAGACCGCGGTTTTTCTAACTTAGACCGCGATTTTAGAAAATTAATGGACCTCCATATCTGCCGGTTTATATAAGTTGGTTATTTCAGGAGATAAATGTATTTATAGTCTGTGCTATATGCTTACTTGACACTGCTTACAGTAAATATCGTTTATAAATATTAGGGTTGGCCAGATTGAAATGGGGTTAGACCGCGGTTTTCTTAAACACCGTCTAAACTTCGTTTAAATAACCGGCCCGTAGCTTTTAAATCACATCACTTTTAAAGACTTTCCGGCTACAGTGAACACACAGTGAACGCCGGGATGCTTACATTAACATGGGAAAAAAAACCGAAAATTCTGGTTGGGAAATCAAATGTTACGTATCATTCCATTTGGAAAGTTTGAGAAATTATGGGTTGTTGGTTCTGGTGATACATATATTCCACCCCTATTAATCTTTCTAGTTGATGTGGGTTGCAGTTTTACTGTTTCCTTCTTCCACAAGATCAAGTTAAGTCATTTAATGTTTATGTATGTAATTTCCAACCGGACATGGGTTTTGTAAATGGTAAGCATCCCTGAACACCTTCGGGCAACTGAGTGGAATGCAATTTGGCCTGAAATCATACGCGTGATTCGGTTGTTGGTTCTGGTGATACATATATTCCACCCCTATTAATCTTTCTAGTTGATGTGGGTTGCAGTTTTACTGTTTCCTTCTTCCACAAGATCAAGTTAAGTCATTTAATGTTTATGTATGTAATTTCCAACCGGACATGGGTTTTGTAAATGGTAAGCATCCCTGAACACCTTCGGGCAACTGAGTGGAGTGCAATTTGGCCTGAAATCATACGCGTGATTTCAAAATCGAACGAGCGTGCAGCGCGAGTTCGATTTGAAATCACAAGTATGATTTCCGACCAAAATTGCACTTTATTACATCCATTTTAAAATCGCACAATTTAATCGCTCAAATACAGGATTTCAGTCAGTACCAATATTTTATTGATCTAGTAGCCGGTTTGTTAAAAAGCAGAACCGAAAACGCTTTTACATCTCATTTTGATACAATTTAAAGAATGATGTTATTCAGAGCAAAAAATAGTGCGATTCGGGAATAAATCGCACTGCTGAGAGCCAATCAGATTGCAAGGATCATCAGTGATTTCAAAATGGATGTAACAAAATGTAAAATACTTTTTCTTCCATTAAAGTTTCTTCAGCTTTGTCTCGTGCTTTTTCTATGCTTTATACTTCGATAAAATACGCTTTTTTAGCGAATAAAAGCGCGCGGTCTCTACTCTACATAAACGAGCTTTAGCATAAACGAATATAAACACCGATGATGGTAAAAACTAGGGCTTATGACATCCTCAGTGGATCTTTTAAGGCTGATTCAGACGGTACAACATTGTCGCATGTGACGTGCTAATGACAAACCTACGACACGAATCGTTTATTTTTAAATCAAACCTCCAGTTTGCTTAAACTAAATAAGTGGCTTAACTTCCAAAAAAATTCCCATTCAACATCGAAAATATAATACCCCTCACTCCACGCTTAAAGGGACACTGTCACGGATTCACATGCGCGGACCAGGTTTAGTTCAGATATCCTTTTCTGTCCCGGTATATTTCAAATATCCTTTTCTGTCCCGATATATTTTAAATATCCTTTTCTGTCCCGATATATTTCAAATATCCTTTTCTGTCCCGATATATTTCAAATATCCTTTTCTGTCCTGATATATTTTAAATATCCTTTTCTGTCCCGATATATTTCAAATATCCTTTTCTGTCCTGATATATTTTAAATATCCTTTTCTGTCCCGATATATTTTAAATATCCTTTTCCGTCCCGATATATTTTAAATATCCTTTTCTGTCCTGATATATTTCAAATATCCTTTTCTGTCCTGATATATTTCAAATATCCTTTTCTGTCCCGATATATTTCAAATATCCTTTTCTGTCCTGATATATTTCAAATATCCTTTTCTGTCCCGATATATTTTAAATATCCTTTTCTGTCCCGATATTCTGGGTCTTTCTGCATGTACCATACCCATGATCTTCTTTTGTTTATGGGGTATTGAATTTTTGTTCTTGTTTTGCATTTGTATTATTGTCGTTCCTTGTTCCTTTTGTTTTACGTATAATATGTGCTCCGGTACATGCAGAAGGAACCGATATTCTTCTGCGTTGTTATTTAGTACTTGTTTGCCCGTTTCTTTTTTTTTCCCATTAAACTGTTTTTTAGAATTAAAAAATCCGATCAAGTTAGTATAAAATAATACAAGTGGTGAATCATTAAACCACCATTACATGTAAGGTCATTCGTTTGTGCTGTTAGAATGTTCCTTTTCATTTGGACACTACAAAACTAATTTTGTTCTGTCTGATAAAAGAGTAAATGGACTTGTATATTTGGATGGGATTTTACTGGTACGAAAAATCCGCAAGGTACACGTCTGATGATCCTTGCCTGGAGAATCCAAAATTAAATTCAGTAATTTGTGAGATACTGAAAAACAAACAGACCCATAGGTAAGTACTACCGGGAATTTTTCAATGAATACATCGAAAGATCTGTAACGCAGATTCAGTAACAGCTAACTTCTTTAGCACCACAGAAAAGTACTAGTCAATAGCTTTTATTGGAATGGTCACACCGTGGTATTTTATCCACGGACAAAAAGTTAGAGCCACGTTACACTTCGGAGTGAAAGAATAAATGAAAGAAAATCTCCCCTAAAAGAAAAAGCAAGAAGCGAAAATTAATCCCAAGTAACGTAATTTTAAGAAAAAACACCTTACATTATATTGAATAACGAAAGCCGGATAACTTAGATACGCAGCCTTTATGCACTTTTGAAACTGGACCGCTTTCTATCATTAACTTGTTAAATTAGCTATGAAAAATACTTCAAAACATCCTTTTCGCACATGTTTGAAACATAACTACACATTTACTCACACGTCTTGGTTTCAATAAACGCTTAATTCTCCTTGTCCGTCTCTATTTCATTAATTGCCAGTTCTTTCTGAAGGTGATACTATTTGGCTTTGAAACTCATAGTCGTCCAAACAGAAACTACGTGGATCCCTATCACACGATCTCCTGACAGCATAAATGGCGCAAAGTCCATGACGTCAGAAAAGCCGTTACCTCTCACCCACTTTCACTACGAACAGGGTGCTCGTAAAAACGACTCAAGAACAGCTTTATTGCTCGGTCTTCTATGGCCCACAGTGCCATCAACACTGAGCGTGAACCGGTTACTAAGAAAGTGCGGGCGACTCCAACAACTCCCTCAGCTCTCATATGCCCACCGGCACTGTGACAACAACTAAGAACCACCAGTTTGGTTCGTAGTTGAACTTGTGAATTGTCCGTCACTTACAATGAGTAATCCTCTCTTTTTATGGAAACCTGTCATTGGCGGGTCTTTGAGGGGAAGGAGCAATTTCTTCTCTTCGACATTACCAGAAACAGCAAAATGTACAAGACTCACTGAATGTATACTTTGAAGAATTGCGCCTGCTAAGTTGCTTCTTGTCCACACGGTGGCTGAGCAGTCGTCTAAACAT
The DNA here is from genome assembly GCA_024195265.1 of Dendrophyllia cribrosa. Taxonomy (NCBI): domain Eukaryota; kingdom Metazoa; phylum Cnidaria; class Anthozoa; order Scleractinia; family Dendrophylliidae; genus Dendrophyllia; species Dendrophyllia cribrosa. Next base: position 2,339,905 of record JAJLRJ010000009.1, read on the forward strand.
CTCTGCTTCCTCGAATATCTCCCTTCAAATCCACGTGACCAACATCGGGATCCTCTACTATCAGTGCACCAGTTTGCTTATAACAATCGGCTGGACTGTCCCGAATGGGCTTCAGAGTTGCAAAATAGGGAACGATGAGGTTCCTGAAAGCCTCTAAAAAATACTCCTAACCTTCAAGCTTGAATACTACAAATGTAACAAGGCGAACAATGATGATTTCAGCTTTATCAAGTTTGTCATCCACAGGAGCGATGATTATTTTGTAACAATCAGCACGAATAAGGACGGATGGCTGGTTCTCGTCCTTCTCCTCTTCTACAAGGCGAACAGCTGCAAAGATGTCATCCTAAAGTGATTTATGCGTTAGTTGGTTAGCGTGTAAAGAAAACCAGGATCGAGCTTCGCACTGCTCTCGTGCCAAAACCTTCATCCACATTGTAACCGATGTAACAAAACAGTCATTGATAACTACATTCGTCTCAAGCGTATCGGTTCGTCTGCTTTACGAATCCACAAAGATATGATTTCTTGCAATTATGATTTCCGCTCCATCAAGGTCAACAGTAGTAATGATGATCATTTTGTAACACGCAGCAGGACTTGGGTCGCGTCACTGGTTCTCAATTTTCTTCTCTTATTGGAGACGAAATGCTACGAGGCTGTCTTCCTGCGATAATTTCTGCATTGGGTGGTTAGCATTTGAAAGAAACTAAACACTGAGCTTACGTCACGTTTGCCAGGGCATCGCAGCTAGGTTTTCCAGTATTAAAACAATTCACGGAAGAACTGGAAGACAAGAACGTGCTCTTCTAAAAAGGCTATCTAAAAAAAACCTCAGGTATGCTCGTTTTTATGGACACTGGTATAAAGATTCGAAAGGCGTTTTATGTGTTTCCTTCCGCTAAAATGTTGAATGTAACGTAAAAGCACTATTTGCAGTCTTTGATGTCTACAATCTCTTCACAAATTGCAGATGCTTTCTTCTTCTTTTCTTCGTGTTTTCTGTTGACAATTTCTTTTGCGATTGCAAGAGTTTTTTAGAGATATTCTACCATTATCATCATCATCAGTTCCGTTTCTATAGCCTTGTCATATCCACAGAAAGACAAATATATTTCCTAGGTTTCCGTAAGATGCTGCTTCTCCTTCTTTATGGCCAATTGTTTTGTTAATCGAAAGTGCGTTTTAGTGGCAATTCTCCGCACAGTAATTTTCAAGGAGTTACTTTAACTCCAAAAAAGGTACAGGAAAACTCCATTTTTGGGGTTAACCCCAAAAATGGAGTTATCCTGTACCTTTTTTGGAGTTAAAGTAACTCCCTGAAAATTACTGTGCGAGACGCCGAAACACAGTTCCTAGGTTTCCGTGACATTTTTTTTCCCTGTGGCTAATTTCTTTTGTGATCGTAAGTCCTTCTTCGAGATATCCTTTAGCCTGAGCGTCTTCACCGGAGACTGAAGCACGTTTCCTAGGTTTACACTATGTATTACTTGCCCTTTTCTGTTGACAATCTCTTTTGCGAACGCCATCGCTTTTTTGAAACATTATTTCGTCTTTGTACATTGGCCACGAGACTGAAACACATTTCCTAAGTTTCCGTAATCTGCTTCCCCATTGATGTCACCAAGTTCTTTTTTGATCACGCGTGCTCTATCGTGATATTTTTTGGCTTTCGCATTTTCACTGCACAACTAAAAAACACTCTTCACTGGTATGCGTAACATAATGGTTCGTTTTCCCTGTCACCAATTTCTCCGTATGTCCTTCTTCGAGATATCCTTTAGTCTGAGCGTCTTCACCGAGAGACTGAAGCACATTTCTTAGGTTTACACTATGTACTACTTGCCCTTTTCTGTTGACAATCCCTTTTGCGAACGCCATCGCTTTTTTGAAACATTATTTCGTCTTTGTATATTGGCCGAGAGACTGAAACACATTTCCTAGGTTTCCGTAATCTGCTTCTCCGTTTATGTCACCAAGTTCTTTTTTGATCACGCGTGCTCTATCGTGATATTTTTTGGCTTTCGCATTTTCACTGCACAACTAAAAAACACTCTTCACTGGTATGCGTAACATAATGGTTCGTTTTCCGTCACCAATTTCTTTTGCGATCGCAAGTGCTTTTCGAGATATTCTTTGGCCTTGCCATATGCACCGACTGGATAAAGCAAAACACACTCCTAGGATTCCGCAATTTGCTGCGTCTCTTTTTCTGTTAACAATTTCTTTCCACTTTAGATAGCGCGTGGGTTTTAATATATTTGATCTTCAGCATTGATATATTGACTGAGAGAGTAAGGCACAGTTCTTAGATTTCCGTAATATTGGCTTTTTGCTTCAATGTCAGTGTCTTTACTCAATGCAACTGCCTTCTCACAATACCTTTTTAGTTTTGGGTCTGTTTTGGGTTCCATATCAAGCAGCTTCTTCTTCTCTTGTTTTCATTCTTTGGTGATCACACGGTTTTTTTTTCTCATGATATATCATTTTGTGGCCTTGACAAAATCGCCGAGACTGAAACAATGTCCTTGGTTTCCATAATCTGCTGCTCCCTTTCCAATCCAATTTCTTTTCTGATCGCAAGTGCATTTTAGCGATGTTCTTTAGCCTTTGCATCATTATCGAGAGAATACCAGAGTCCCTAGCTTTTTTCCTATTCACCTGCATTGTTATTATTGCCGCAATTATAATCCTTTCCGAAAATATTCTGTAGCAAACGTTTTAGGTCAAACAAGAAGAGCAAATTACACATTATGTATTATATAAATCAAAGTGATCATAAACACTCCAGAAAAACCCTGGGCATGTCTCTTATAGAAAACTTTGATCAAATACCACATTATATGGGCATATAACATGCTAATACCGTCTAACCTAGGGTTCTGAAAGCTGTATTTGTTATGCTTTTCAAATTGTGCTCACCACGGAGTGTCCAACAGAGGTGAATTTTCAATTCTTTTATTTGGGAATAAAACTCTATTTTATGCAAACGATTTCTATTGTTTCTGAGACCCAACATTGCCGCAATGAAAACCATCCATTACACGAAGCCCACACAGAACAAATATTAAATGAATTCAATTTCAGCCAGCATTAGCTATTTTTAGCTCGGCATACTAATTTAAACGTCTCACAAAGGGCTGTGTAGTTTTTGTAATTATTTTTAATTATATAATAACAACGAGAAAAACAAAAATATTTCTGTTTTCTGGCTGGGTATTTGTAACTTGCAAATGCTGACAAACGTTGCAAAGCTCGAATAAAATGCACAGGGTATTCCCAGAGTGCGAGGTGATCCTTATTACAAAATATAACTAAAACAAACATATCAATGAAATATCTGAATGCGGACTAACATAGTATTATTCTTTACATATTGCGGCTCACGGATCTGCTCAATGGGGGCGAACTCAACATATCCATATCCTTTGTAGTTACGCGGTGCTGTGGGCCTCTGGAAAGCCAGCAGGTTGGGTTTAGCAACAAGCGTTTCACTGATATGATGACGAAACTCAGCGGTGTCAGACTGATCCAAGATGGAAAGCGCGATCCTCCCGGTGAATGGCCACTCCAAGATGTTATCATAATCTCCTTGCATCATGTGAACAAACAAGGCAACATGTTTCCCGACGCCACTGTCCACACCATTCAAGTTGATTCGCATGCACAGTTTATAGCCATACAGACTGGTAAAGAAGGCAGGGCTGTGTATAGCAGTCATCACGCCATTGATCGCATCCTGCCGACACTGCCGATAATTTTCTATCCTCCAGACGTACGAACCATTACAGACACGGCCTTCATATTCCAGCAATTTAGTTTCATAGCGGTTAAACCTGAGAAATAACAAGGACTGTTTTTCATATCGTATCTTGGTGATATTACATTCTCAAATCAATGCCACTCCCCGACTGGGTCAGCAATTTTGAAACCCTCAAGGGCTAATATGATTGCATAAATGGAGACCTAAAACAATGATCCAGCATTGTTAAAGATCGCCATACTAATGCACTGGAACTATTGATAGGTACCCTTGGATGAATTGATGGATGGCGTGAATTGGAATGGATAACAACTTGAAACATGTGTGACATATGGGAAAACGTACACTAATCTCATCCGTTAAACGGGTAAAAACAGACGGCTTACTAACAGATAGCTAACGGCCTTACAAAAGCATTCTAACGAATAGTTTAACGTTACACGCTTCTGCGAATTCGTCTAACGGATGGTTTGAAACGTTAAACGCTTCTGCGAATTTGTTTAACGGATAGTTTGAAACGTTTAAACGCTTCTGTGAATTCGTCTAAAGTATAGTTTGAAACGTTAAACGCTTCTGCGAATTCGTCTAACGGATAGTTTAAAACGTTAAACGCTTGTGCGAATTCGTCTAACGGATAGTTTGAAACGTTTAAACGCTTCTGTGAATTCGTCTAAAGAATAGTTTAAAACGTTAAACGCTTCTGCGAATTCGTCTAACGGATAGTTTAAAACGTTAAACGCTTGTGCGAATTCGTCTAACGGATAGTTTGAAACGTTAAACGCTTCTGTGAATTTGTTTAACGGATAGTTTGAAACATTAAACGCTTCTGCGAACTCGTCTAACGGATAGTTTGAAACGTTAAAAGCTTCTGTGAATTCGTCTAACGGATAGTTTGAAACGTTAAACGCTTCTGTGAATTCGTCTAACGGATAGTTTGAAACGTTAAACGCTTCTGTGAATTCGTCTAACGGATAGTTTGAAACGTTAAACGCTTCTGCTAATTCGTCTAACGGATAGTTTGAAACATTTAACGCTACTGTGAATTCGTCTAACGGATAGTATGAAACGTTAAACGCTTCTGTGAATTTGTCTAACGGATAGTTTGAAACGTAACGCAAAATGCGAGTGGTTTTTGGAGGTTGTAAGTCTGACAAATAAACATGTGTGACATCATACGGATAGTTTGAAACGCTTCTGTGAATTTATCGTACGGGTAGTTTGAAACGTTTAACTTTTTGCAACCCAACTTTTTTTTTTAAACCCGCATTTTTAGCCCAAATAAGCCTTTTTGGGGCTGCCTTGCTGTCATGCTAAAAACGAGATTTGCAACAAAAAATGCACATTTGTCACCTTATAGAGGTTTTGTATGGCAGGAACAATAGATTCTTTTCCCTATGGGAAAGAATGTTCTTTCTAATGCAAAACATTTTCACTGTTCCTGCCATGCAACATGGCTGCCGTGCAAAACCTCTATTCGAGATCATTAGGGCTTAAATTTTATTTCTGGCGCATGCGCATAAGCCAAAATCTGCTAAGTAAATACAAGTAAGGAAAACGGTAATGAGTCAGACGTAGACACTTTGTGCCTCCTTCTATAAATAGTTCCATGCATGTTAAGTTGCGATTTTCTGTTCTCAGGGTCGTCAAGGACTAGTCTAATTTCTAGAGGAGAATATATTCTTCACAGATTAGTTCAAAAACGTTTGTTGCTATTAGCATAAATTGCTCTAGACGTAGGGTTGGACTTAGATTTAGTAAGTTTAAATATTGTGTAAAATAAATGGCTTTTTAATCCTGTTTCGATTCCGTTCGACAATACAAAACAGAACGTTTGTATCCTTTCAGATATACTGAGTACATTTCTACGTGGCGCGGTATTGGAACACGTACCAAATTGACTGCTGACTGTTAAAAGAAAAAGCTAAAAGCTTGCGATGACAAATAGTGCCGTGAAAAACGACATTTATGAGAATTTATTTTAGAAACGCACTATGTGCAAAAAGCAATGTTGCGACAGGTATCCCGAGGCAAAAGAAAAAAGCACGCAAACCAGGAATTTTTTTTGATATTTCAGTTTAGAGCGCATATCTTTGTTTGGGATGGGAATTTTACACATCGCGCGTCACGGCGTTGGAGAGCATTTTACATAAAAAGGTTCAGTCATGTGCTTGACGTACTTTAAAAGCAATCTAACGGTTTACAAAAGAATTCTAACGGATAGTTTGAAACGTTAAACGCTTCTGAAAATTCGTCTAACGGGTAGCTTGGAGCGTTAAATTTTCTGCGAATTCATCTAACAGATAGTTTGAAACATTAAACGCTTCTGCGAATTCGTCTAACGGATAGTTTAAAACGTTTAACCCTTTTCAACCCGAATGTAAAAAAAAGTCAAAGGGCTCTGAGAGCCATCTTGTTAATGCGAAACAAGGTAAAGTTAATTTTAAGGGAAAATGAGTAGTTAAGGACTTGGCGGTACCAGATCAGTTTTGCAAAACTGATCTGATACCATGCCAAGTCTTAACTACTTCCCATCTGTTGGATTAAAAAATATAGAAAAATCAAATGAAACTATATGTTAATAAAAACAAAGTGCGTTTATTCCATTGCGTGATTTCCTTTTCGTCTAAACGCAATAAAACGCTGTTTATCCATCAGTGATATCAAAAGTGTGTGAAATATTATGCCTTCCACTCTTGTTTATATTGGTTGAGTTTCCCACGCGTGGGAATATTTATTGTCTCATCACCTTTTATGACAACCATCAAAGAGTTAGCATTTGGAGGATTAAAAATAACATCTACGCAATGGAACAAAGATAGTTTCCCACGCGTGGGAATATTTATTGTGAGGAAATGAGTCATCAGATTGTAAACAGGATGGAGTTATCGGTGTGTGACATTCTCGGAAAAAACAGGGGAAGCCCCCTATGAAATGAGTCATCACTATAGCTATTGTTTCAGATCACGAGAGAAAATATTTTCAACATATTATGGGGTTTGATTTAACTTTACAAGATCTCTCAACTTTGCCCGATCTGTTCTAAACTCAATAAAACGCTGTTTATCCATCAGTGATATCAAAGGTGTGCGAAATATTATGCCTTCCACTCTTGTTTATATTGGTTCAGTTTCCCACGCGTGGGAATATTTATTGTTTCATCACCTTTTATGACAGCTTCCATGATTAGCATTTGGATTAAAAATAACATCTACGCAATGGAACAAAGATAGTTTCCCACGCGTGGGAATATTTATTGTGAGGAAATGACATCGTTCGGTAGCAATAAATTCGCGTAATAACATCAACGCAATGGAACAAAGATAGTTTCCCACGCGTGGGAATATTTATTGTGAGGAAATGACATCGTTCGGTAGCAATAAATTCGCGTTAGCCGATTTTTACATGTTCGCTATTTTTGTTTTCTGGGAATTTAGACACGCACCGCTTATAGCTATTGTTTTTAAAAAATATAATCTCATATAATAGTATAGAATGAATTATTGTAATTTGGATATTCACGATTATATGAGTATTGGTGAGTTGACCTGTCCCTTTTGTGATGAGCAATTGGCAGAAGTTGACAGAAGTGTGAGAGTGGTCAAGTCATGCTGTAGTGAACAAGATATAAATAGTATAGATGGTATGAGCGTCTGTCTAAATTGCGGTTCCGTCCATGGTTATGAATTAGTTAATTCATATGTTGACTTTCATGAAAATTTATATAGAATAAGAAAAAAGAGTGTATATGTAAGAAAATATCATATCGAAAATACAATCAATAAATATATAAAAGAGATTCATTTAAGTTTTAATGACCGTAACAAAATATATAAGATTTTTGGATTAATAAACAACGTGTTACCAGAAGTCAATAAGAACCGGAAACGGATGATTAGTGTAACCTATGTTTTGAGAAGATTATTAAAAATTTTAGGATTACCTTATGATAAAATAAAAATTACTTCTTCTCAAAAGACATTAAAATTTTATGAACAATGGTGGGATGATGTTTATAAATTAATAAAGAATGATGTCAACAAAATTATTAAAAGGTGACCTGTTGCATGATTCTCATAAAATAAAATTTACTCGAATTTTTTATCATACTGTTTCTCGAATTTATCAGCAAGAGGACAAAGATCGATGATTATTTCATCTAACTGTCTCATTTCATTGATAAAAACAGTGTGGTTGAATTGATTTCCTCTTAAAAAAGACCGTAGATCAACTAACACTTTTTCATAAGTCATATAAGAAAATTTAGACATTTCAATTTTTCTCTTATAGTCCTTGATTTCAGATATTGTCTTAAGCAATAAACCAGCTCCAGAAATAGAAGCTAGTATAGCAGGATTTAATGTGATACTACCAGCTATTGTACCAATAACTACTAAGCCTGTTGAAGTAACATTTACAATTAAATTCAATCTCTTAAAATATTTGAAAGCCTTTTTATAACACCAAAAGCGTTTGTGGTAATATCTATATAACGCTTTGATTTCAGATAATTTTTCTTTGCTTATACACTTATCGATATGATTAAATTGAAAGATATCTGTTTTAGTCATTCTATTCTATATATTATTAGTACATATTATATTTTAGGATTTGAAATAAGACAATATAATACACCACTTATTTGGCCCATTATTGGAGATCTTTTTAATTTCTTCGGTATTGAAAGGAAGCAATATGTGTATCCAGGCCCCATTTCATAGTCATTATAAAATCTTCCAAATGCATCATGAAAAATAGCATGTTTAATTAAAAATTGGTATTTGGTATTTAGAGTACAAGAACCTGGTCCTATTAATCCAATGTCAGAGTGTTTTTCTAATATTTGGTTAAATGATATTGGCTTATTCAAATAGTTAATGTACAAAAATTGATATATTAAAGCCGATTTTAATATTTCATCTTTAGTATTAGGATGTAGGTTTTTTTGGGTTGTGAAAAATTTATTACAAAAATTAATTGCTTGCTCCAAATTAGGCATGTATATTTATTGATTATATTATTTTAATCTCTTTCTTCACATATTATAGTTGTTATGAATTGATATGCAGCATCAACACCTGTGCCTAAAAATGCATTAATGTTTAAAATGTTGCCTTCATCGATATTTGCATTTATATTATTTATAATTTGATTCTTTCCTCCAGTCCCCATATTTGATGGATGGACGGTATTGTTATTTATAACTCGAATTCTAACTATTTTGAAAATACCTTGTTGTAAATTTGGATCATTTTGATCTAATATATAGATCAAACATTTTTTCAGTGTGAGATTTGCAGGACATATGATGTTTCGCTGTCCTTCAAAATATATATGCCACTTCGCCAATGACTTGTCTAATTTTCCATAAAAAAATATTTTTCTTTTGCTATTTAATATTTTATATCCATTTAAATCAATATCAGTCTCCATAACCATCTTTTGATTTTCATAAACAAAGGGAGAATCATAAACAGAACTTTCAACATCTGATTGAGAACCTTTAACGCCATAAATAATCAGCTTTGCTGGGCCTTGAACGACATCGTCAGCTGTCCCTTTCCATTTCAGATCCAGAAAAATGAATTCAGGTGGAGAAATCTGCCATTTATGCATGTGAATAATTGACCTTGAATACTTCACAAATTTTTTTGTTGATTGTTGATTGATATTCAGGCTTGTGCTCACAACGTCAACGCTCACACCCGTCATGGAAGCGGGAAAGAATTCAATACAAATCGTATATTCTCCTTCTGGAAGTTTTAACATGTTGAAACCAAGTCTCCCAGAGTATTCATTGAAAACATCTTTTGTTATTTTCAAATCATACGCCTTCTTATTGAAATGATGTGGAGAACTTGAAAAATCAGTTATTCCAGTCACTGTTATATTATGTTCAGAGCTGGATTCATCCACATCCTCCATCAAATACCGGAATTCATCCTTCAAGTGGGAGGTTGACGATATATGCGATTCATTGACATATTTTTTGAGTTCAGCTTCTGTTTTTATTAGTTCCACTGCCAGAGCTACTGTCTTCTCATTTAGCTGTGTATCAACATATTGTTTTGATGTTGCTTCATTGGATGTTTTTGGATCGGGAAGACCAATGATTTTCTCCGATCCCATATCAAGAGTACCAGTCATTGTTCCGCCTGATAAAGAAAGCCTTTTGTCTGCTTCATCATCCACATACCCTTTATTCACAGCATGATCAACTGCTGTTGGATCTTTTATATTGAAAATTGTATTATTATTCATATCCAAACCAGTCTCCATTGGCAACATCTCTTTACGACTGACAAAAATGTTTTTAACATCATTATAACTAACAAGATTGTTGTAATTTGCAGCTAAATCCAAGTATGTCTGTTGTTTCGACTTAATAATATTAAAAAGTTCTTTCAAATCAATGTTTTTAGTAACTTCATGAGTGTGATCAGGAACATCGGGATGATATTTTTTCAAAGTAACCATGTTTACACTACTTAAATCATTGGATTCATCGGTTATTACATTTACGATTTTCTTATTCTTCGCATCGTATTGTTGACCATCATAATTTAAAAAATGTGTTTTTCCATGATAAAAAGGAAAAGCATCGTTATCACCAGCTGCTTGAACATTTAATATAGAATGATAATTGGCATCCATGTGATCAGTCAATCCTATTCTTTTATTTTTCATATATGCATCTGTAATGTTTGCTTTGTTATTGACCTGATTTTTGAGAGTTATCGAATTAACAGCAGCCAGGTCATTATTCAAATCAGCGTCCATGTTTGTGATTAATTTTCTATCCATATCAATCTCACCGGGTAGAATTAGTTTATGTCCCCTCAAATCAAGATCTCCAGTCATATGAGATGATCCGTCAACTTGAAGAGAATCAGCCCTCAGTTGAATCAGTTTGTTTTCCAAACTTGTTCCAAGCGTGTCAACCTGATGCTTTGTGATTACGTCGTTATTGTTAATAGCTTCTGCAACATTTGTCAATCTTTTATTCTGAATATCATAATTTCCGTCATCTGTTAATACAAACCCAACACCAGGTAATCCCCGTTGAGATTGATTATTAAATGTTGATTCAGGTAAACGTCCGTTTGAGTAACTCATTTATATAATAACATTATATTACTTTGATTATATTTTTTCATTAAAATTCTTGGTTGTGAATTTCTTTGGTTTATCAATATATATGAATGAAAATGGTTCTTTAGTTGCTTTATCATATAATTGTTTTGAAATACTGTTTTCACGGCAAATTAGACTTTTCTCATTGGTACTTGGGAATTCGTATATACAGAAATGTGAACAGTTCAATCTTATGTCTTTCGGTGTCTTATAATAGCTCTGACTCAAATAAATCACACTACAGTTTTTATGTCTCCCTCGTATAAAATAGTCGACTAATGGTTTTTGGTTTTTATCACATACGAAATCGTCGAATATCACTATTTTCTGACTTTCATTATCAATATCATTTACAGGAATAATTTGATCATTGCTTGCTTCAATAACATTATAACCAGCTTCATCACTTATTGGCTGGAATATATCCATAAGATTCTGATACTTGGACTGCTCTAAGTTTTTCGCATACAGGTATATTTTATCAAAGTACAATAAATTGTAAATCATATGCATAAGTGTATTTGTTTTTCCCGAACCACTTGGGCCGCAAACCAACATCCTAAATGATTGATCTGGCATGAAATCATATAACTGTCTAAAGTTCGAGACCATATCGTCTTCAACATCGTAATTTGGTATTATCATTTATATTATATGGGTATATTATTTCAATATAACATGGTGTATAACACGGTGTTCAACACGGTGTTCAACACGGTGTATAACACAGTGTTAAACGTTATTTTTTATATATGATTTTCATTTTTATGTAACGTAATAATATAACAATAAATGAGTTTACTTAAGTGGAAAGAACTTGCAAAGAGAAAATCTGAATTAGGTAATAAGATTAATCTTGTACATGATGCAATCACAAAACATAATCTTAGTCATAAGATAAGTCAAGAGTCATTGGCTAAGGTATTCAAACCTGTGACTAGTAAATTAGATGATGTTATCGACAGTAATGTAGATTTAAGGGTACCCATAAGAAAGAAAAGAGCACCTAAAAAAGCTGACCAAGGTATTGACTATATGCCTGAAGTTGACCCTTTCGAAGACATGCAAGTTGATGATTTATTTGGTGATTATGTCCCACCAAATCAAGAGAAACAACTTGTACCGAAACCACCAACATATGAAGAATCGTTGAAGGATATTTTAGAAGGGAAGAAGGAGATTTATGTTGATCCTCAGTACTTTGGTGATGAACCAGATGAATTACCGCCAGAATATGATGACGACGATGAGATGGACTATGGATTAGATGATGAAGATGAAAGTAATTTGATTTTGGATGATCTTGGTATTACTAATTATGAAAATGTGGATAAGATATTGAATCAATCATCAATAACAGACAAAAAAACTAAGACATATCTTAATAAGATTATAAAAAATGCTAAAGCAAAAAGAAGTCAATTAGGTGGATTTAAGTCACATGTTACAAAACAGTTCAAAAGTGGGGCTATATCTGAAGCCGAGAGACAAATGAAAAACAAAAGAATAGACAACGCAAGAGTTACTTTAAATGAATACATAAAACATTATAATACTAAATTGGAAACAATGAAAGGTTCTGGAATCAAAGGCCGAGGAAGAAAACAGAGAGGTGGAAATATTATGTTTTTTAATGATGTAAAGCAGCTTTTGAAAAAATTGGAATTGATTATTGGTGAAAGATTGGCAGGGAATACGAGCATTGAGATGAGGAATATGGGAGTAACTATACTAGATAAATTAATGAAAATGTCGAAAATCAATAGGTCACAATATAGTAAATTGTATAGTCAATATTTTAAAAATATAATGTAACTTTATTATATAAATGGAACGAGAGATAGTTTTATCATCTTATAGTGTAAAAAATCAAGGGAATAATAAACCTGAAGATTTCACAACAAAATTTACTAGACCAATGATATTGGATAGTAATATTCAATATGTGATTGGCCTTAACCGAATTATCAACATGAGTTTTACATGGTTTAATGTTAATGCTGGATACAATAATCAATTAATTAAATTTAGCTCTGATAGTGGTTCAACATTTAACAACATCACCTTTCCAGCCGGAGTATGGAATTATACAGACTTCAATACATATATCAACGAAGACTGGTGATACGTATCCTATCACTCTTGAATTCGATAATACAACATTTAGGGTTACGATTACATTGACTCAGAGAATTATCAGCTTGATTTGACGCATTCCAATTTTAATGATCTAATCGGGTTTGACAAGACAGTATTATCTAATGAAACAAATATAGGGCCGAAAGTGCCCAATCTCAGTCAAGACACAGATATCCTGAATATCCATTGTGACCTAATTAATGATTCACTTGTAGACGGTCAAGATACAGACATCATTTATTCCTTCTCGACCAGTGTACTCCAACCTAGTTACTCCTTTACCCTCGAACCACGAAGAGTCACATTCAATCCAGTCAATAAGAATAATATTAGTAGTATCAGGGTATACATTACTGATGGAAAAAGAAGATTAGTTAACCTGAATGGAGCAGATACATCTTTCTCACTAATTCTGAAAAGTATAGAATAATATAACATAATAGTATAATGAAACCGTATGAATTCAAAAGATTTTACCATCCAAAACTTGGTAAATTTGTATATCAACACAAAGGGTCTGGGCTTATCGTTGATAATATTTTCAAACCATTAAAGAGTGTGGCATCATCTGTTTTCAAGAAATTTGCTAAGCCAATAGCAAAGAAGGCGTTAGAATCGGGGATATCCCATGCAGGTGAGCGACTGGGTAAGGCGGTATCAGAGAAGTCAGGAGACCTAATAATGAAAAGATTGGCAAATTTGAGAAAAGGAGCTACAAGACAAACAGCAATTGTTCCATCCTCACCCATTAAACAGCAACAGCAAGATGAAAGTACTGATATGATACTGAATAGACTAATTTCTGGAGATGGTTTGAGGAGAAGACGTAGAGTGAGATTAGTATAGAATCAATAAAATGATTTTAATATGAATATATTTTTTAATTGTTGAAATTTATCTAACATAATATTATAATGTCATTTAGAACAGATAATTTTCTTCAAAGAAATGAGTTGGTGCGATTCCAACTCGATGATGTAATCAGGTCCCCAGCTAACGGTCAACATCAGGTCAAAAATGGTTACAAGTTCACAATCAACGATCGGTCATCATTCTACGATTGGTATAATGCCTATATTGAAGTCCAATTCCAAGTACAGAAATTAGCAGACGGATCGGGATATGCTGCTGCTGATCGAATAACGGTAATTAATGGAGGGCATTCCTTAATTGACCACATAATGATTAAATCTGCAGGAAAAATAGTTTATGACACTGACAATCTCCATAAAGTCACTTTTGTTAAAAACCTGCTAGAGTATTCTGATGATTATAGCAGATCAGTCGCTAAAAACAGTTTCTGGTATTTGGACACGAATGCTACAACAGCCAACACGAATACAGGATTTGAGGCTCGCCGGTTGCAAACTCAAGCACTTCGAGACAATGGAACTGGTGGTGCTAAAAACATTAATGTGATTATACCATTGAACAGGTTCTCATTTTTTGAAGAACTTGAAGATAAGATGCTTGTACCAATGCAAATACAATTTAACATTGAGCTACAAAACGATGGTGAACTCATTCACATGGCTAATGGAACTGATGCTGGAAGAATTGTTGTTAATAGGTTTTTGCTATGGGTGCCAAAACTAACCCCAAAGGATTCATTGTATGACAATTTCGTTAGTTCATTTCTTAAAGAAACTCAGTGGAAATATTTAAGGGAAATGTACGAAGCATCAGCTCCTACACAATCATCAGGATTTTTCCAGATTTCAAGCAGTATTGACAATGTCAAACACATTTTTGTTTACTTGAAAAGAACAAACCCGCCTAATGATGCAGTTGAAGAAGACAGTCCTTATCTAATGAACACTTTTAAACTTAATGCTGCTGATAATAACTCTTCCCTTTTAAACTGTAGACTAGAATATGGAAATGGAGTCTTTTATCCAGAAACAGAGTATGATACAGAATCAAAAGTGAGAATCTTTAACGATTTGATGTCATATACTATGCGGAAAAATGACTATAACAGCGGAACTCAGCTGAACTTAGCAAACTATAGTTCTCTGTATGGGTTGATTTACTTTAATCTTACGTATCAAACTGAAAAAATAACAAGAGATCCGAAACAGCTAATCTTCAGGTATAGACTAAGCCAGAATGCAGCTGCAAACTTCAATGTTCATGCTGTAGTCCTATATGAAGAATCTGTTGTCATTGACAAGGTGGGTAATGAATTGGTTATAGTGTAAAATAAATATCCTTATTTCATATATATTATGTGAAATTTTATATAATATATATTATATATAAGAAATGACTCAGCTTTTTGAAATCAAAGTAAATTTGTCTGACAATCAAAAGAAGAATCTTAGCAATGCTTTCAAAAAAAGGGAAACTATTGTTCTCAGACTATCAAATAAATCTCTTCATGGCAATGACGTTTTATATGTATCATCGATGGTGAAGAAGAGATTGGAGAAGAATCGTATGATGAATAAGGGTATGGATATCAAACTTGTTAAAAGTAATATCAGAAAACAGGTTGGAGGTAGTCTACTAACTTCTATCTTAAGTATTGGAAAGACGCTAGCACCAACTATAGGCAAAACCCTTGGGCTATCAGCTCTTGCTGGATTGGCTTCAGAAGGTGCTTCTCAGATTGTGAAATCAATATCTGGCAAAGGCGTACAGTCGGGTGGTTTTCTCGTACCACAAGACAAAATTAATAAGCTGATAGAATATAAGCATCTTTTATCTGCGAAACAAAAACAGGATATATTGAAAGCCCTTCAATCAGGTTCAGGTGTTCATGTGAAACCAACAAAAACACAATCAGGTGGATTTTTAGGCACTCTGTTGGCAAGCATTGGTGTTCCACTCCTTCTAAATGCTTTGACTGGTAAAACTGGTAGTGGGGCTCCACGAATGGGAACTAGTAAGAAAAAGGGTATGGGAGCTCCAAGAATTGGTGTATATAGACCACCTCCATTTTATGGGAGTTGGCCCGATAATACGATAGGTATGGGGATTAAAAAAAAACAACCAAAAAAAAAGACGACCAAAAGGGGCGAAGGCTTGCTATTAGGGAAAAGCAGCCCTTTCAATGGTATTCCTCTTCTCGGAGCAATACTGTAAAACCGAAATTCCACAAAGACATCCCGTTAAGTAATCATGATCTAATAAAATGGTGCAGATATTTAAACATCCCAATCAGTGATGTTCTGTCAAGGGATGAAAGAGTTCCACATAATCATAGCCAAGCATTATTTATTTACAATCTGGAACCTAGTTATATGGCAGGATCTCATTGGGTTACAACTTATGTAAAAGACAACGTGATAAATTATTTTGACAGTTTTGGTATGCCTCCATTTCAAGAGATCGTAAATCATGCGAAAAGAAGGAATATGACACTGCTTCACCAAAACAACCAAATCCAAAACATAACAACGTCTACATGTGGCTACTTCTGTTTATACTTTCTGAACGAAATGAATAAGGGGAATTCGTATTATAATTTATTGCAAGTATTTGACATATATGATACAATGAAGAATGAGAGATTCCTCGAACATTATTTTAGAAATATCTAACTTATATATATAATGGTAAAATCATATTGTGTTAGACAGAAGAAAGTCACTGAATGTGTTCCAGGAAGCGAACGATATGTGAAAACTAAAAATGGTCGAACTATGTTGAAATGCACTTGCGCTGAATGTGGTATAACAAAAACCAAATTTATAAAACAAAAACAGGGAAACTAATTGAGCCCTCACAAGATGGGGGCTTTTTAAATATAGAAGGTAGTCACAGTCTTGGTGAAATAGCAGCTAAAAGCGCTTTAAAAGGTTTGTATAATTTAGGTAGAATCGGAGCATCAAAGGCAATTAAATCTGGTTATGCTAAACAAAAAATAAAAGGAATGGCTGATAAATATTTGGATCAAGCCTTAGATAGTTTAACTTCAGATATTAGTAAGAAACTAGATCCATTGCATAAAGGTAGTGGGATTGATATTCATAAGGCCATTGGGAAGCTTCCGAAACCAAAAGGCGGTTGGACATTACCCGGCCATAAATATACTGGCCCATATAATGATTTAAAGAGTCAAGTGAAATATGACCCAACAACTGGCCAAATATTAGAAATATATGACCAACCTACAGGAAGAACTGATGAAATAGCAATGCAACATGATGTCGATTATTCAGTCTGCAAGGATGATAGGAAATGTAAAAATAAGGCAGACCGAAAAATGGTTCAAGCTTTAGACAACGTACCGTATAATGAAAGACAATGGGGGCATTGGTTGGCTAGAAACACGATTGATGTAAAACAAAAACTTGGATTAGGTGTTAAAAGGAAGTCAAAAAACGTAAAAAGGAGTTGAGTAATGATTGGGCTGAACTCCTTGCAAATGAACTACATAAACCAATCAAACGGAAATTTCAAAAGAGACGTGTTATTGTTAATGGAATAGATGATATTTGGAGCGCTGACCTTGTAGAAATGCAGAAGTTTTCAAAATGGAATAAAGGATATAGATATTTGTTAAACATCATTGATGTGTTTTCAAAATTTGCTTGGAGCATTCCCATTAAAAATAAAACCGGTAATACAATTACTGAATCATTTGATGATGTTATTAAAAAGTATAAAAGAAAACCGAAATATTTATGGGTAGACCAAGGGTCTGAATTCTATAATAAAACTTTCAAAGACTGGCTAAAGAAAAATAATATTGAGATGTATTCTACTTTCAATGAAGGTAAAGCTGTTGTTATTGAGAGATTTAACAGAACATTAAAATCTAAAATGTGGAAACAATTTACAGCTCAAAATACAACACAATATTTAGACATGTTACCAAAACTATTAAATGAATACAACAGTACAAAGCATTCAAGTATTAAAATGAAACCTATTGAAGCATCTATGAAAAAGAATGAAGGAACTGTTTATTTCAATCTATATGATACGGAACTATTATCATATAAACCAAAATTTAAAGTTGGTGATAAGGTTAGAATTTCAAAGTATAAACGGAATGTGTTCGACAAGGGTTATACACCAAACTGGACTGAAGAAGTGTTTACAGTCGATAAGATACAATACACAAACCCTATTACATATAAGTTAAAGGATCTTAATAATGAATCAATAGAAGGGTCATTTTATGAACCTGAATTACAATTAGCAAAACAGGATGTATTCAGAATTGGCAAAGTCATTAGGAGGGATTACAAGAAAAAACAAGCTTTGGTATCATGGTCTGGTTATCCAAAAGAATTTAATTCATGGATACCGTTAAAAGATGTCAAAAATATATAATGTTTATATATATCATGAGTGGTATTAAGAAATATATTGAAAAAATAAATGTTCAAATTAATGAATGTGAAGATGAATCAGACAATCTTCGTGATAAAATATACGATAATGAGCGTAGATTGGATATGTTACAATATAAAAAGAAATTATTGAAACTTTATCATAAAAAAATACATGAAATGGATGAAGATATAACATTGAAACAGTTATTGAATATTATCTGCAATGAGATAGAAAACAATAAATACGATGAGGAATGTAATGTGTTGAAACAAACAAAAGTTGATAATATAGCTGAATTGAAAACTGAAATGAATATCTGAATATAGTTTAAAAGATTCATAACTGGATCATTTGAATTCTCAACCATATTTAAACGCATATAAAGATAAAATAATATATAGTAATAATATAATGGAAAAAGAAGTAATAATAAAAAGAGGTAGGGGGCGACCGCCTATATACCAAACCCAAGAAGCCAAAAAAGAAGCTATTAAAAGATCCAAAACTCGTTATATGTTAAACAAAGAGTGGTATTGCCGTGCATGTAATAACAATATCAACTACTCACTTGCTGGAAAATTCTGTCATTTGAAAACTAATAAACATATGGATAATATTAATAGGCAGATCCGTGAATTCGTTCATTTAAACACACAATAAAAACTAAGAAATATATAGTTTAATGGATCCATGATTGGATCACTTAAATTCTCAACCATACTTAAACGCACCAACTGAATACATATAAAGAATTATCTATACTATAGTATATAAAATGAACAAGATCGATCTTGAGAAACTTAGTAAATCAGAACTAATCAAATTGCTTTTAAAGCAACAGAAGAAAAAGCCTGAAATTATCATCGTAGATGATACCAAACCAGTTCCAACACCAAGGAGGCCTATTCCAACACCTCGCAAGAGTGTAAAACCAAACCAATCACCAAGACAAACAGTAAAAGAATTGGTTGACTATTTTGAGAGGAAAAGATTACCACCCCCACCTTCTGAATGGTTAGAAGAAATAGAACAATTAAAAAAGACACCAATTCCTACACCAAGGACTAAAAAAACAGTTAAACCTGTACCAGCTCCAAGGACTAAGATAGAGCAAACAAACAAAGCTCTAAAAGGTTATACTAAATCCTTCGAAATTACATTAAAGAATAATAAAGACCCTTTAACACAATTACAACAAACAAGAAAAGGTATTGAAAACCATTTTAAAACCCTACTAAGTGATACAAAAGGAATTAAATTTGTTGAAACACTAAAGGTCACATTTGAGAAACTAGCTGGTGATGAAATAGTGCCTAAGACTGCATATTTTAACAGTGTGGCTCAGACGATTATTAACCACATAGAAATCGCTGAAGCGTTACAATTGTCTAAACAACAGATATTAAATAGTGTAGCTCAATGGATTTCTGAGGGTTCTGGATGGACAATAAGATCTATTGACAACCACTATAATAATATTGTTAAATACGAACCATTAAAGGGATCATCTTACATTCAATTACCTTCAGAACTAAGAAATAGTGCTAAGGGATTGATAAACATGAAAAATAAAGACAATGAGTGTTTTAGATGGTGTCATATAAGGTACTTGAACCCTCAAGACAATTATCCACAGAGAATCAAAAAAGTCGACAAAGATTTTATTGAAAAATTAGATTACTCTGGAATTCAATTCCCAGTGACTGTCAAACTGTATAATAAAATAGAAACACAAAATGAAATCAATATCAATGTATTCGGTTATGAGGAAAAGCAACCATATCCTATCTATGTATCCAAAGAAAAGTACGAAGATCATATGAACTTGTTATTGATCATAGAAAACGAAAACAAACATTATGTATTAATAAAAGACTTCAATAAATTCATGTACAATCAGACGAAACACGAACACAGAAAACATTTTTGCATGCATTGTCTACAATGCTTCAGTTCTGAAACAATCCTTAATAATCATAAAGAAAACTGTATTGTAATTAATGGTAAACAAGCTGTAAAAATGCCTGAAAAAGATAATAACATATTAAAATTTAACAATTATCATAAACAGTTAGCTGTTCCATTTGTAATCTATGCTGATTTTGAGGCTATTACAGAAAAAGTACAAGGATGTCAACCAAACAATGTTAAATCATATACTGAATCATATCAAAAACATAAAGACTGTGGATATGGATACAAAGTTGTCTGTTGCTATGATGATAAATACAGTAAACCAGTTCAGGTTTATAGAGGCGAAAGAGCTGTATACAAATTCATGGAAGCTATGCTGGAGGAAGTTAAATATTGTAAGAAGGTTATGAAAAAAGAATTCAATAAACCATTAAGAATGACCAAAGACGATGAAGAAGAATTCCAAAAAGCTGATAAATGCCACATATGCGAGAAAGAATATAACAAAACCGATCTAAGAGTAAGAGATCACTGTCATATCACTGGTCAGTACAGAGGATCCGCTCATCAAGATTGTAATTTAAAACTCAGAATAAAACCAGAAGAAATTAAAATACCTGTGATATTCCATAATCTCCGTGGGTATGACTCTCATTTCATCATGCAAGAGATTGGTGAAATAGTCAAGAAGCATACATATACAAATAAAAAAGGTGGAAAATGTCAAATGAATATCAATGCAATTCCGAATAATATGGAAAAGTATATGGCTTTCATGTTGGGTAATCACTTAACCTTTCTCGATAGTTTCCAATTCATGAGCTCTGGTTTGGAAAAACTAGTGAGTAATCTACCAAGAAAATCATTAAAATATACCTCTCAAAAATTCTAAGGTAAAAAGCTTGATCTGATGGCTAGAAAAGGAGTGTATCCATATGACTTCATGGATAGCTTTGAAAAGTTCAATGAAAAACTGCCATCAAAAGAAGAATTTTACAGCATATTGAATGATGAACATATATCAAATGAAGATTACAAACATGCTCAAAATGTGTGGAATACCTTCAATCTTCAAAATATGGGTGAATACCATAATTTATATCTTAAATCTGATATCCTTTTGCTGGCTGATGTGTTTGAAAACTTTAGAAAGACCTGTCTAGAATACTACAAATTAGATCCATGTCATTATTTCACATCTCCAGGTTTGTCTTGGGATGCTATGCTTAAAATGACTGATATCAAATTAGAACTTATAACTGATATTGACATGTTTCAATTTATCGAAAAAGGAATGCGTGGTGGAATAAGCTACATTGCCAATAGGTATGGTAAAGCAAACAATAAATACATGAAAACATATGATGAGAAGGTGCCCTCAAAGTATATAATGTATCTGGATGCTAACAATCTATATGGTTGGGCTATGTCACAATACCTACCTACTGGCGGTTTTAGATGGATGACACAAAAACAGATCGATAAGATAGACCTAGCTAAGTATAAAGAAGATAGTGAGAAGGGTTTGATACTGGAAGTAGATTAAGAGTATCCTGAAGGGTTACACAATCTTCATAATGACTACCCGCTAGGGCCGGAAAAGGTTAAAGTAACTGAGAGTATGTTGTCTGGGTATTGTAAAAACATCGCGAAGAAATATAAAATATCAACTGGTTTAGTTCATAAATTGATACCAACCTTGAAGAACAAAGAAAAATACGTGCTCCATTATAGGAACCTTCAATTATACACTGATCTTGGTTTGAAAATAACTAAAGTCCATCGAGTACTAGAGTTTGATCAATCTCCTTGGTTAAAACAGTATATCGACTTTAATACAGAAAAAAGGAAGAACGCAAAAAATGCTTTTGAAAAAGACTTCTTTAAACTTATGAATAACTCTGTATTTGGTAAAACGATGGAAAATATTAGAAAGCGAGTAGATGTAAGACTAATCACCGATGAAAAAAAACTATTGAAATATGCCAGTAAACCAACGTATGTTAGTAGTAAGATCTTCAACGAAAATCTAGTAGCTGTGCATAAGATCAAAGAAACACTTACCCTAAACAGGCCGGCATATGTGGGTATGTGCATCTTAGATTTAAACAAGACGTTAATGTACGATTTCCATTATAACTACATTAAAAAGAAATATGAAGACAAAGCCAAGTTACTCTTCACAGACACAGACAGCTTGACCTATGAAATCGAAGCTGAAGATGTATACCAAGACTTTTGGAATGATAAAAATAAATTCGATAACAGTGACTACCCTGAAAGCTCACCGTATTTTGATAAGACAAATAAAAAAGTTATTGGCAAATTCAAAGATGAAGCCGCAGGAGTTCCTATTTGTGAATTCATCGGTCTACGATCGAAAATGTATAGTTATATAAAAGACAACCAAAAAGGAGGAAAGACTGCTAAGGGAATCAAAAAGAATATTATCAAAAATAATATCAAGCATCAAGATTATAAAGAAACGTTATTAGGAAATAAACAGATGCATCACACTATGAAAACAATAAGAAGTCAAAACCATCAATTAGGAAGTTATGAAATCAATAAAGTATCACTCAGCTGTTTCGATGACAAAAGATATATACTGGAAGATGGTATAAATTCATATGCTTATGGACATTATAAAATGAAAAAGAATTAAATCAAAAATAACTTTCCTTAATTCAATCCTGTGTAGACTTCCTGTGTTTCCGAGAATTGTATCACGCAATGAAATAAACGCACTTTGTTTTAATTAACATATAGTATTATTTGATTTTTCTATATTTTTTAATCCAACAGATGGGAAGTAGTTAAGACTTGGCATGGTATCAGATCAGTTTTGCAAAACTGATCTGGTACCGCCAAGTCCTTAACTACTAAAATGTAAGGGGCCGATACTTATCTTGCAACAAAGACAGCCTTTTAATTTTTTGAGTTAGTGAGTTTTTTGACGGCATAACTAAACATTCTAAAGACGTAAGAGCTAATCTTAGTTCTATGAGTGAAATAAGCATATTTAAGACATAGCTTTTCATCGCATCAACTGAAATCTAGTGAAGCAAAGAGGATGAAACCTTCAAAGAATGTAGTTTTATGGTTCATGAATAATATATGGTAACAAATATTGTTTCAATTTGTCAGGAAAACACTGGCATCGACGAATTAACAGAAAGTAATGCGAATTTTCACATTTTTGATGAAAAATATTCAACCCAAATTTATTCGAAAACGCTCTCAAAGAATTTTTTTAAACTTTGCAGACTATAAGAGGCGTACAATCGTTTTAAACGTTTAGGTCTAGATGTTGAAAAAATTACTAATATGCAAAAACCATGATGTCATCAGATCGTTGTTATGGTAAAACCGATGCCAATCAAATCTAATTTTTTTGGAAAGTTCATTTCATCTCTAGCATGTGTGAAGCAGCTTGTCTAACCGAGCTTTTATTTTTAGAATATCGTTACGCAATGTATGTACGTGAATTTGCCCTTATAGGTAACGTTACCAATGCTAGTGTTTAAGGAATATGTGAATGATATTTTGAAAGATGACTGAATAGTATTTCCGGAAATCAATGGTTGTAAATGAATATTTTTTTTTCAGTTGAGGCAATGAAGTGGTTATATTTAAGTAGTTTGTGAAGTTGTTTAGTGTCATTCAAGTAATACATGTATATCAAACATGAGAAACAGTGTTTCATCACAAGATCAAACACTGAGAAGAGAGTTGAAAATACGACGCGTAGCGGAGTATTTTTGATGAACTTCGAGGTGTTTGATCTTGTGATGAAATACTGTGTTGAATGTTTGATCTTACTTCTCAAACAAAATGATTTTAGAAGGAGAAATTAAGGATGCAAAAATGAGTGTTTCATCTGATTTCCAAACGCTTATTAGACATTAATTTCCTTTGTATTTTATTCATGAATTATTACAGCGGTTACCATTAACACGCGACCTATCGCTCTTCATCCCAGAAGGTCAAACTTGAGTTTGGTGGACGTCAATCAAAGAAAAGCCGTTAACATTGTTTGTTTTTATTTTTAATTTCGACTGGATTCCGAACAATTTTACCAAAAAGAAATAGTAAACACTTTAAAACAACAAATTTCAAAGGCAAGTACAGTTTAAAAGAGAAGATTTCATTCAATATGATATAAAAACTAGTGATTCGTGCAGCCGCGGCTTTATGAGTTGTGATCCGCCTACTATTCATCATGCATCACCGAGTTGAAAATTATCACCTTCGGTGAAATTTAAAAGTTTTATTCTAAAAATACGGTTTCTACAAACAGCATGTTTTCTTTTTGTTTAAACTGGCTTGATAGTCGAGTTTGATTAAGTTTTACGTTCTCTCAGCGGGTAAAATTGTCGATTTTTAGCTCTGTTTGCTTGAAATCCTGTCAGAGTCTAAAATAATTTTTAACGGCTTTTCTTTAATCGACGTCCACTAAAACTGCTCAACTTTATCCGACAGTTTTGAAGGCTGTGGGTCGCGTGTTATGGGTAACCGCTGTAATGAGTTTGAGAAGATTTATTTGAACAATTAGTGAACATGAAGTTCAGAAGTAATTTATTTTTACACATGAATTTTGCGTGACTAATGCACATGGGACTCGCGGTCGCTTGTTTACATAAAATAAACCATGTTCATCCCCGGTCTTCAAGTCAAGGCGACAAACAAATGGTTACATCGTCCTTAAGGTGGTTCCTTCGGGTATTTTGGCCGCGCGAGAACTGGGAACGAATGGCGCGAGCTTTAAATGTCAACAAGTCAAAAAAAAACATGGAGGCTTAATGCGAGTTTGCAATTTGGGAACAGTAATCCAGGGCAGATAGAGTAAAATATACACCCCTTGAAAAAAATCTGTGCTTTCTTCGACACCAAACGACTAAACATGAAGACCGCGGTGCGTCCGGTCGCTTCCAGAAAGCGGAAAGGACTCACTGCATCGCTCAAACCTCGCGCGTGATTTTCGAAAGTTCACGCATGCTCAAATAGCGATCTTGGCGAATTCCTATTGTTACGATGTAATTGTTGTGGGGGGCGAAAATAGAAACTTTCCTCTGGAATATCTTGAAATTCGTTCGATGAAATTCCGTGAAATTTGGCATAGAGATAACATATTTTAGTTTTCTTTAGTGCACGTTAATCGTAAAATTTTATACGGCGAATTTTTAAACAGGGACAAAATACACAAATTGGCAAGTAGCGAAGAAACTACCTTTGTAACCCCTATTTTTTTCGTCAGGGCAAGTTTCATCTGGACAGGCTCTGCATGATGCGAAATTTTTGGAGGATTTCACCGAAGGAAATTGAAGAACATTCTGAAGAAAACCCTGAAAAGCGTCCGTGTTTGGGCAGTTGTAATTTCATAGTTCAAATCATTATCTTAACAGCGATGATTGTAGAACACATTTTGGTCATCGCTCATTACAGTTTGTTAGCTTTCAGTGAACTGGAAGTCAGAAGTCAGAGAAAAATCGGCTTTCGAAAAGTAACGCTCGCGCGCCATGTTATCAGCAATAACCCTATGGAGCCACCTTAATAAAGTGCTTGGTAAAGGTAAACCATTAGCGTGCAATTTGCTTGAAGAGTTTTGATTTTGAAACCGTGAAAACACTCAGGTTTTGATTTCGATTTTTGCTGTCGGCAACAGAGCTTGATCGACCAAAACAGTGGCCTATTTTTTTTGTTTATGCACCTTAACCCTATTCAGCCTGGGCTTCTTTTGAGTTTCTTAGCCTGGGGGGGGGGCACCCCCTTCGTAACTTCAAGAACATTAAGGCTATGACAATGAAACCTAGAGGGTATATAGTACGTCCAAAACTGTCTCCTTTGCGGTCCGCACAATGGAACGATGACGTCATATGACGCATGTGAATGCTTGCTATTAAGTTGGATATTAAGATAAATTGTTATCTCTTGCAATATTTATATTTCATATAGATTTTATATAAATTCACACTTTTTTAATTAAGTAATTTATACCTATATTCATTGTATAAGGTGGTCTGCCTCGTATGGTGTCTATGACTCTTTTCCTGACCATCCTTATGGCCTTACTCTTCATTTTTTTTCTTTATTATTTTTTTCTTTATTTACTTATTATTTATTTATTTTATTATTTTTTCTCTTCTTCTCTTATTATGTAAGTATTGCCATTAAATTGTAATAAATAAAATTATTAGGTAATTAGTTATACGGCCGCCATCTTGGATCCGCCATCTTGGATTTCTGAATTGTTTTAAAACCTCTTAAAAACCGTCCAAATTCACTCAAAATTAATCAAAACCAATAAATAAACGCTAAATGACGTAAAAATATAAAAGTTATAGCAATAAACAGTATTTTTTCTTCATTCAAAGGTATAAATATACAAATTTAAAAAACATGGTTGTCAAAATCTTGTTGCCATGGAAACATTAAGTCACGTGATCAAAAAATTGTCACATAAAATTGTTGCCAGATAAATTTTAGGAAAAGTCACAAAGTTTGGTGGCGTTTGAATACATATTAAAGAAGTTATGAATGTTGAAAGTTAGCGCGCGCACTTTAAACGTTACTATAAATCTTCCTCTTGGTGTTCTGGTACTAGTTGGCTACAAGTATGTTGTGCGACACTTACCTCAATGTAAGTTCTTGTATTGGTCTCTCTTGCCTCATGCGAGCCTCCTCCAGCCGGCGCTCCAGGTGCTGAACCGTGTCAGAAAGAGTGACAACCCTGTTCCGCAGATCATCTATCTCGCCACGTTGTTGGTGAGTCTGAGCTGACAATTCACCCACATAGACATCTTGGGCAGCCTGTTCTTGAGGGCGTGCCTCCATACCACCCCGGGTGCGTCTTGGTGGATTTCTTTGTGTCTGGGTAACCTGGGCCGGTAATAGGTCAGCAATTGCTTTTGACATATCCATCATATGACTTGTAAGCTGCTCATTAACATGTTTGGTAACTGCAGCTCGCAAACCCTAAAGGCAGACAAAAAAAGTGTGAGCTATATTTATGGATGACACCCTCTGGACCAGGTCTACCTTTAAGACGTATCCACCATATTGAAAGTGACGTAACCTTTCTGTATAAATGGCGTTCCATCATCAAAACTCAACATTGCTTGTGGGGAAGGGGGGGGGGGGGGGTAGACTATTGCCTGCATTTTTTGAAAACCACTACTAATTACTTGCAGAACACTGCTTTGAACGTTGTCAACGGATACCAAGTTTTGAGCAAATTCATCACCGTAATAAACACGGTTTTGCGTGACCAAAGGAATGTTTAGCCCCTATATGTACATGCGCGCGAATGGCGTCAAAGACCTCTTTAGTACTGTGACGTTATGTATATGCATTCTTAATAACTTGAAACTGTGTTGTTCACCTGAAAACGTTTGAAATGGCAGTTGTTTAAACGTTTTAGCCTGAAAACAACTGCAATGTGTTTTTTACACAGCAAATAACGGCATCGAAAAAAGCTTTAGCATGGTATTTGAACAAATACAGCCAATTATCGTATCGACGAATCTCAAAATATTCTGTGCAAAGAATATGTAGTGGGAACTTCTTGGAAGTGCTACAGAGAGTCGAAGCTGTAAGAAAAAGTAAGTGACCGGGAGACCAAGAAACGAAATCCAACATTTCGCCGTGGATCTTTCCCCTTTCTTTGCCGCTTCGATGCTCCGCGTGGTTGGTCTTTTCTTTTGTTAGAAGCGATAGCATGTTCCGTTCAAGGGCAAGAATTTAAGTCTGGGTGGCCCTTAGAGTATACCGCCTCGAGGTTTGACTTATAGGTGCTGTAATATGTATTGTGACGGTCACTGAAATGAACTTCGATGTGAAATTTTTGGCCATCTACATCTTCAGTTTTACCGCCATGTGGAAATGGTACTTGTTGACATCAGTAGTGGCATGAGCCTCCATGCTTACTACCCAGTGAGAGAATTCAATGTTAAAGCTCTTCCTTGCCTCTATTTAATTACCGCTTCCGGAAAGGTTTGACGGTTTTTCGTATCTGCGAGACGATAAGTTGTTATGTTAACAACTCTTTGGCTTTCTAAAGCTTCCAGGCGAACAGCGTAAAGAGCTTGTAGCTAGGCGCGCACGATCACATAAACAACAGACCTTGTTATCAGCGGAAGTCAGTTCAGATTACATAAAAACACAAGGTTATGATCCTTTTCAGTAAAATAGGGCATTTGGTTCATTATGCACTCGAACAGTGTAAGCATCAAGTTATTTTTCCAGCAATCACTGGTATGTAAGGTATTCATGTATTAATCTTCTAAATTATATGCACCTGTTGCGCCTTTCTCCGTCCATACTCTGATATGAAAAAAGCAAAAGTGGGGCTATTGAAGTTCCCTGTATATTGTTCAGAAATATCTTCTTATCCTTTAAGAGAATAATTCCAATGAGAAGCCCCCTTTTTCATGCAGTAATAGACCACAAACGGGACGTCTTTTAAAATAGTCACTTTCAGACAATGGAGGTCGTAAGTACATGTAGTTGGAACACTGCTACAAACAATGTTGACAAATGTAGGTAAATAGTCTTTCTGTATAAATTTGCGTTTGATCGTCAAAACTCAACATTGCTTGGGTGGAAGGGGGGGGGGGGGGTAGATTATTTCACTAGCATCTTGTTAAAGTGCCAATAACGATTTTTTTTTTCTTATCTGAATCTACACGTCACGTAATGAACGTCTGCGAAAAAATTTTTTTGATTTCAGCAAAACGTGAATTTTTTATCATTTTTTAAAGTCTTCGAAATTTGCCGCCATTTTGAACCACCATTCGCATTAGTCTCCTCTCGGTCGGACGGGAGCTGTGACGTAGATTAAGGAACGCGTGTTCGAGACTTATTCCCATCTCACTTGTAAATAAGGACATTTTTTTATTCTCGCCAAAAATGCCTGAAAGATGTGTCGCAGCGCGCTCTAACAACATATCTGACCCCGAGAAGAATATTTCTATGCACAAGAATCCTGAACCTACGTCACAGACTGATCTCGTGGGCTTATTGTGAGCCCGTTGCTATTCTTATCAGCGGGGCGGGTCGACCGCAAAAAAAACGGATTTCGAAGACTTTAAAAAATTATAAAAAATTCACGTTTTGATAAAGAAATAAAAATTTTCGCAGACGTTCATTACGTGACGTGCAGATTTAAATAAGAAAAGAAAAAAATCGTTATGGGCACTTTAAATGTCTCAACACTTATGATCTGCAATGTAGGTTCTTGAAACAGGTGCAGTGAGAGCATGACTTGGCATTGACAAACTTCCTAACCACTAAGTGCTACAAAGTATGTTAAGAAACCACGCAACTAAAGCAGTGACAACTGACAAACAACGTGCGTTACATGAACTTCAGCCTTTTTTAACTTTGTTTAGACAATGTCTTTAGACAATGTCTTGGTTAATTTTATTTATAGGGCGCTCTAGTCGACCACGTTACATGAATGAACGAGGCACCGTCCCTTTTAAAGTGGAATTTTGTGTTAAAGGTTACAGTCGAACTTTTCCTTACTGGCACCTTTATAGTAAAAAAATTATAGTTAGACACCTCTAACGTACGGAGAGCTCACTTGTTCTCAGAGAAACAAAATAATATGGATGGACACCTCGTTAACCCATTGACTCCTGATAATTTTTACGTTTTTGAGTGATTTTCTGCATATAAACGAGCCATAGGATTTCGTGACTCCATATTTGGGGTTACCATCGAAAGTGCTGCTGTTCTAAAACACTGAAGGCTCGAGTTTACTGGAAACGTCATTCTGACGTTGTCATTTTGCGTCGTTGAATTGCAATAAAGGCTCAAATATGGTGTATCTGGGATTTTTGGTAAGTTCACAGCTATTTTATGAGCTATTTTGAAAAAAATAGCTCATTAGCAGGCGCAAAGGTTGGTTTGTGATGTTAGTATGTTTGTTGGTTTGTTTGTTTGTATGTATGTCTTGGGTTATGTCACACCAATCAGATTGCCTCTAGTATGTACACCGTGTACTATGTCAGCCAATCAAATTCTCGCTTCTAAAATGGTATTACTGAAGGTCAAAGAAGGGCACTTGACATGAATTGAAAATCTGCCATCTTGAATCTTCGCGATTGTTGCCTCAAACACTAAAAGTGTAAAGTTTTGAAGATTTGTTGGTTGGGACCTGTGCTCTAATCCCGACTGGCTTGCTAACATGGCAATAGTCAGGGGCATTTATTCGGAAATACCGCCTAAAATGTGCTCTATGCATGAATTGTACAATTAATGGTCTGCCAGGGATGAGACGTCCAAAAAATGTGGACCGACTGCGGTTACGTTTACAGGTGAGCTTGTACTGAAGTAAGAAAGTATAGCTTTATCGTAAAAACGGCAAGCGGATTTCAAATAATGTGATGCGGAACATGAATTGTATGTTTCAAACCTAGGTTTCAAGCGATTGCTATTTGAAATTGTATCTTTTTTGTCAGTCACGTTGTCTGTCCGTGAAAATGTTGAACTTTGTCCTTTTAGAAACTTGTCCGGGATGCATGGAGTTCAACAGAAAACGTAATGCAATTAATATACAATTTACAGTATTTAAAACGTTTATCTTTCTTTGAATTAATGTGAGCAGATGTGTAGGTTATTAATTGTATGCCCCCAGCGATTGCTACAAGCGAGTAGCGACTGTATTTTGTATGAGCAGTCACGTTGTGTGCACGTGCAAATGTTGAACTTTGTCCTTATAGAAACTGGTACGTGATGGAATTCAACATGTTTTCGAGAAAACGTTAATTGTTATGGTGCGTTAAACAGGGGCACCCAACGACCGAATGTTTCCAAATACGTCAGAAATGTCTAATATGTATTTCTCTATGCTTTAGAAGCCTGTTTGGTTAATTTGAAGCTGCCCTAAAAAATATTTATCTGTTCGGATATCTTAGGGGAACTTTGGTCGCTTCGAAAGTTCTATGGCGCTTTTTTTTCTCATCCGAAAGTTTTAGCTATCCTGATGGGTATTTTCGAAAGTTCGAGGACATGGAGTAGCCAATACTTTCATAAGAAAATTTTAGGAGACATTTTTTTTATACTTGTGCGTATAGCAATTTAGCGAAAATACTAGGCAATATAAATGCTCATCCGAATATTATAGGCGTAAAACCTATTCATCCGAAAACGTTAGGGGGTGTAAATTATACGAATGGCACTGAGTCCTTCCTTATGGTTCCAAACAGCAGAATCTTAACTCAGTTGTTCTACTGCATTCATATACAGGATTCATCTTTGTTCCGTTTGTTTTGTTTGTTTTAGCGGACAAAAAAAAACATTCGAAAATTATGAGACATAAAATTATTTCCGAAAATTCTAGGGCAACTTCATTGTTTTCGCATTATTTCCGGGAATCGCTCGGTGATATTTTTCGAAATTTTTAGCCAACCTTCCATCCGAACAGATATTTTACCGAAACATTTCGTTGGGTGCCCCTGGTTAAAAAACGCCTGTTTAAAAAACTATTAGTTGCAAAATTCATTTTGGATGCGCTAAGTTTCTGATTTAAGACTTTTCTGGTCGACATTACAGGAAAAGATGTTTGGTTCCAAATGTCAACCTCAACAATGTTCGTGTAACTAATTTTCAAGCTTGTGGTTTTGAGTTGAAAACAATTTAATCTAATTAGTTTCTGTTTCTATTTGCACGACTTTTTTGTGGAGAATAAAAACAGTTTAAATACTATTAGTTGCAATTCACAAGGAGACTACCAATATTCATTTTACATGCGTTTAGTTTCTGTTAAAGACTTTTCTGGTTGACATTACAGAAACAGGTGGTTCAAAGAATTTTCGTGTCACTAATTTAATTAGTTTGTGGTTTAGAGTTGAAAACAATTTAATTTAATTCGTTTGCGTCTTCTAGGCCAAAGGGAACCATTTCCACGTTTCTTTTGTAAATAATAAATGCAACTTTTTAAAAAAAGACTAGATACAAATTTTCAGGAAATAATAATCCTTCAATTTGGATGCATCAAATTTCTGTGCAGGACTTTTCTGGTTGACATTTAATACACTGATTACTGAAACAAGTTGCTTATTTCACTGGGGCCGTAGATTCGTCATAAAATAACTCCGAAAATCCCGTGAAAAAGCTAACCAAAACTTCCTACCCATTTTCATACCCTAACTCTTTACGCTAGAATACAAAAGCAAACTTTGCATTTTTCCACGTAAATAGAGTTTTGGTCCCAGAGGGCCCGTTTCTCGTAAGTCCCGACAACTTTTCGGGCCCGCAACTCATATTAAAATCAGAATCTATAAAATGGTGATGCATTTTTTAGCCCTCAAACCAGCTCGACTTGTTTTGTCAATTTAGAATTTTATTGCTTAGCTTTCAAAATCAACAAAATTTTAATCTTTAATGAATACATTGCGCACATAAGATAGCTTTCCGGGCCCGAAAAGTTATCGGGACTTTCGAGAAACGGGACGCAGTTCGTGATCTCGTTATTTTTTTGGGGGTAGGGGCCGGGCTGGAGGATTTGAAAAACGTATATCTGCAAGCGGTTATTTGTGCTAGTTTTCTTCAGCTGTTTTGTTGCTTTCACCATTTCATATCATTTAGGGAATTTTCAAAATAGCTCATGCACGCAATGCGTGCCTATGTTTCATCTTTAGTAGCTGCCTGATGAGCATCATTAAGCTTGGAGGTAGTTCAGAGTCCACTTTCTCAATGAAGCTAGTTAGGTGTTTTACTTCGTTTACGAATTTGGCTTGTTACTCGTTGAACTGGAAAAATGGCCGCCACGAAACGAAGTAGCCTTGGGACTCGACTCTGGATGAATTTCTCGACCTACCACGGCATATTTTGGAAGTTGCGACCACTAAAGAACACAACAAGCGCGAAATTTCGGTGGTAGGTCGGAGTGGCTGTGGACTTAGTATAAATATGAAATATGTGGGGAAAGGAACGAACGCTGTCAAAAATTGGGGCTATTTCCCAGCATGCAGTGCGGTGGTGATGTTGAAAATCGAGGCAAGGTCAGACTCAGTGCTCGAAATTGCGCCTGTATCAGGCGCATTTGCGACTAAGATTTTGCTTTTGCGACTAAAATTTGTCTGTTAGTCGCAATTTTGCGACTGTTTTACGGACTAGCTAATAAAGGAACAGTTTTGTGTCTTACTTGTAACTGGTAGTTGTAATTTTATCCGAAAAATCCTGCGAAATTCACGTTGAATGTTGCGTGACTTAATCGTCAATTTCGTGCCCATTAACGCGGTTTCCAAGAAGTGTATCACCCGTGCACTTTTTCAGACTTTCTTAGAAATTTCTCGTTTCTCATTTCCAGTTCTGGTTCCTTTGACGTAATTGCGATTTTTTTGCGACTAAAATTTTCGAACTTGCAACTACATTTTAGGAATTACTCGCAAATTGCAATTGAGAATTTTTTTTAATTTCGAGCCCTGTCAGTATGTACTAGAACGAGAGGCTGTAGCTCGGCCCGAGCAACGAATAAGAGCAAAAAAATTCACTGCTAAGCTAGGGCTAGGACTGAATTTAGCTGTGAATGTTGACTTTTGGGTTTGCCACGATGATTTGAATAAAAAAATCTAAAGGCAAAAACGTGATTTTTGTTGTTTTTCTATGACGTTAAAAACGGTCATTTTTGTTATTGTCCAAATTCAAACGCTGATATTCTGCAAAAATCGCTGACTTTTTTGTGTTTATTGGGTATCTCAATTTGAGGGAATTTCTAGTCAACGCTCACAACTGCTAGTTAAGGCAATGTTCGCACGATTGAGAAAGTTGCAATTTTTTAAAACAATTTACATTCAATACTGCTTGGTCATACCTGAAATGTGCATCCAACTATGTTGAAAGGACATTTGATTTCTGTTCTAGGACACTCTTTTTCCAAATGTTCTTTCATCTGAAAAAATGAAAAGCATAAACATGTATTTGTAACACTTCATTTATTATGTTAACCTTTCAAATTAAACGCATAAAATGTGTACAATCTTTATTCTCAGACTGTCTAGCCTTTTTAATTAACAAGATACGAGTACATTGATGTTTTTTCAACCTAAAATGCTTTTTGTGATTGTATAGTGTAAACTTAAACTGTCTTGATTTACCAGTAGGGGGTGGGGGTGAGTAATGGTTAACATACCAACTAACATACTATTTTCACATCATTTTCCATCTTTTGCTTTATACTTGAGAGGGAACTGGGAATGAAATGAAAGTGGTATCTTTGTACCAACTGGGATGAAAGGACTAACGCAAATGTACCCTTTAATTTCCAACAAAAATTTCCAACCATTTCCAACAGAAATTACTGCAGAAGTTGGCAAGCACTCCAGGACTTCAAAATCTGATAATTTGAGAGTTTTCATGACAAACAAACCAAACAGTATGAGGGAAAACACAAGTAAATTGATGAAGATGCTCCATTTCTAATATGTTCAAATAATTATGTTAAAAAAAACAGGAATTTCGATACCTACTACTAACAGCTATTTAAATAGTGAAAAATAAAACACTGAGAAGTAGGTTAAAGAAATGAAATGCAGCTGAGGTTTTTTTTTAAACTGACTTCAAGGTGTTAGGATACCTGAAAAAACATCCTAACTTTCAAACCATAAAAAATTCTTGGAGAAATTTTATAGATAGAGGATATTACATGGCCGCGTGAAGATACGAAATTTCTCTTCGAGTGTTGAAAAATATTTTTCAACACGAGAAGAGAAATTTCGTATTTTCAAGCGGCCATGTAATGTTCTGTTTATTATATAAACACCAATGAAATTAAACCATTTCACTTTAATATTTTTTTGTAGTATTAAAGTAGCAACGGTGTTCTTTTCACGTGTGAAGATAACATGTTATTCTCACGTGTGAAGATATGATGTTTACGCGCGAAAGCTCACCTGGTATTTCATTGGTGTTTATATAATAATAATAAGTATCACATATCCAAAACCTCCTTCATGGTGATGCTTTTCTTTGTTTCAGTTTTTCAAGTAAAATAGATAAAATATGAGCAGCAGAACTGTATGGATATTTACAAGGGCGAGCGGCAGGCAAGCCATTGTAAATATCCTTATAAAATTCATTAATAATTCATAAGGAAAGTACAAAAGAAATGAAAATTTAATGAAGGTTTGTAAACCCCAATACAAATCAACTGAGTTGATGAATTATTAAACAGTAGCATTAACTTTTGATACAGACATTGCTCAGCTAATTAGTATGCATTAACTTTTCATACAGATCTCTACTCATTGTTTCATTTCATAAGTAGGATAAAATATTCGCGTCCGATCTGTATGGGCGTTTACAATGGCTCGCCTTCGGCTCGCCATTGTAAACGCCCATACAGATCTCCCGCTCATATTTTATCTACTACTTACAAACCTTCATGTTTTCGTATAACATTGACAAAGCAGGTGTATTTGTTGTGGTTAAAATTTTTAAATTAAACCAGTTTAGTTTTAATTCTTATTATTTATTTCTTTTTTTAGGGGGGGGGGGGGGGGGGGGGGGGGTGGGGTAGATTCATTACCATAATCTGAGAAAAGGGAAAATCAAAACAAAACTGGTTTAAAACATTTACAAGCAAAACAAAAATTAAACCCAACATATTGACAGTCACAGGGAGATGGATTACCATGTCTCTTGGTATGTTTTCTTTTTCACATTTTTCACAAGCCTGTGGATACTTCGGACAGCCTTGATAATGATTCTGAAATGAAACCATTCAAAAATTATAATACTCTGTTTCATTGAAGTGTTTTATGCAAAGAACCATAATTGATGAAGTTTTTTTTGAAGCATTCTTTGTCTCCTCAGATGGCCGGACCAGAAAATCAAATTAATCAAATGAACTACAGTGTATATGGAAATGGACAGACCAAAACCTGTGGAGGTCACGTTGAAGGGCAGGGCATGGAAATAGATTAGGCATACCTTAAGAAAACCACACGGAAATATAGCAAAGAGCCTTTGAATGGAACCTTCAGGGCAATAGAAAGAGAGTGCCCTGTTCAAACGAAAGAAAGACTTGATTTCGGACTTTAATGTTTCACAGGGAATTGAGAAGTTGAAAAAAGAGAAAAAGAACTGCTGATTTCTTTTGAAAGGTCTCCAATACTAACCTTGTCAGTGTAAAATGAACTGCTTGCGGGTCACCGCCTTTTGATAATAATTGAAGGGCCGAGAGCATGTCCAGCCTATATGACTTTTTAGGCCTTTTTTTATTTTTTCTTGCTCAGATTTGTCCAATTTTGGCATGTGAACTAGAAATAAGTTGCAAAACATTGTTCCGAAATTTTTTCTGTTGTTTTTTTCCGTCGTTTTCGAGAAATACCGTATGCAAAAAAAAAAAAATAAATAAATCAAAGGCTCCTATTGTAACGCAATATTGCGGTAAGCTTCTGTTTTCACACTGACACGGTTCCATATTTTTAAAATGAAACGTAAGGAATTTTGACGAACGCAAAAGAAGTAAATCACTTTCATAATGTCCAGTTCGGAAAAAAAAAAAGAAAAAAAAAAAAAAAAAAAAAAAAAAAGATGCTGAGCGTGATTCGAACCCGGAGCCGTCCGAGCGCAAATCCCCGACCAAACCACTAGACCACCGAGGAACACAGGCTCAGTTCAGGCTAAGTTTTATTATTTAAAGGTTGATACGCATCAAAACGCGTATCTCGATTTCAAAATCCTTTTAGAATTTAATGTTGCATTAAAGACTCCAAATGCGAAACGTCTTCCCGCCGGCCAGCAACAACTCACTTCGAACTGCCCAAAGCTGTATTTCAAGTGCCCGACCACGCACAGCGGACCGATCTACCACTGTCGCAAAGCATGTCGGGAAATCCTACAACAAAACCGAAATGGAGTTCCCGCCCGAAAGTTATTGCAAAATACTATAAGTCTCAAAGCACTTCGGATATCGGGCATTTCGACCACGGCAAGGGATGGAAAATGGCCCACAACTCTCAACGCTGCCCCTTTTCTGATCCGAAGTGATTCCAGACTTTCCCGCCGACTCGTCTTCCCAACCA
Source organism: Dendrophyllia cribrosa (assembly GCA_024195265.1). NCBI lineage: Eukaryota > Metazoa > Cnidaria > Anthozoa > Scleractinia > Dendrophylliidae > Dendrophyllia > Dendrophyllia cribrosa. Next base: position 2,377,174 of record JAJLRJ010000009.1, read on the forward strand.
AGGTCCGTTTTTCACCTTGAGCGCTAAATGGCGCTTCAGAAACACGACTCATTTCTTTGAGAAGTGCTAGAGACTTAAGGATTTCCGGACTTAATGATGTCTTTCAATCACCGCATGGGCCTTGTACACGTTGGCTTACACACACGCTACAGAGGCGATGTGTTGCCGTGGTGAGCTCACGATAGATAAGCGAGCCAGGTGTGCGTAAATAACGGTATTTTCGTTCAGGTTGTTGGCACTGGTCAGAAGTATTGCAGTCGCGTATTCTCACAGCCATACTGCTTTGAAATGGCTTCGAAATTGCGCTCTGAATGTACAGTCAAAGCACTGGAGGGCCAGAACTCTGCTTTTTTGAGGTGAAATTGGTCAAATTCCTTAGGGTTAGTGCAAATTCGACAAGGGCTTGTGATATTATCCGTTGTACGATAAAATGAGGCTATTCTGAGCGAGAAAAAACAAAAAAGGGCCTAAAAAGTCATATAGGCTGGACATGCTCTTGGCCCTTCAATTATAGTACATGTGAGAAAGATAGTAATTTCTTGCTTTATCAACCATGGACAGTACACTGCCAAATATGTTTGATTCAACACATTCAGGTGTTGTACAGATATTACAATCTTCATGTGACTGGGAGCAATTTAGTTGGTAAATCGAGACTGAGAGTGCTCAATTTCTACTAATGTGGCCTGGTTCAAATGTGGGTTGAGTTTGTTGGTTCATGTTCTTGTTCCACAGGTATTATCTGCAAGATCCATTTCCATTTTCAATCTGGAAACTGCTGACATACTGTAGGAAGAGCCTGCTTTGTGGATTTCCACTGTATTGCTGTCTTAATTTCTTCTTTTATATTTACATTACCATGTATGCCAATAACGACAAACCTCCAATCCATTCCATATTACATCCTCTTTGCAGAAGTTACAAGGTACGGTCCTGTTAGGACACTCTCTGTCTAAATGCTGCTTAAGATCTTTCTTTTTCAGTTGCTTTCCACACTCCTTGGGGCAAGTTATGTCGACAAACTCACACTCTTCTAAATGATCCTGAAAAAATAAAAAGCACTTCAAATTGTTTGGATATTCCTGATTAAAAGAAAAAGTTAATGCAATGTTGTACCACCCAAATTCAAACAATACAGTGGCAGATGTGTTGTGTGAACTCGGAAAATAAGGCCCAAAGGAACAAGTAATTTTTTTATTCTGAAAATTTTTCACTCTGGTCCCCTTCTTTTTCAATGAGGTTGCACTTTGAGCCAAATCCCGATCGACTAACAAACTGATACATGTATTGTAAAACAGTTATTCAGTTTGCTTTGCAGTGTTGCTGATTGCAGTCAATTCTGGTTATTTTGATGCACTTTGCAGTGTTGCTGATTGCAGTCAATGTTGGTTATTTTGATGCACTCTGCAGTGTTGCTGATTGCAGTCAATGCTGGTTATTGTGATGCACTTTGCAGTGTTGCTGATGGCAGTCAATACTGATTATTGTGATGCACTTTGCAATATGGTACATGAACCTAAAAAATATTTCATTGATATGATAACAGATCACAGATTATGAGGATGATTCCTGATTAGACTGACCAGTTATCACGACCAACCACTCAACAAGCCTTCTGATAAAATGTGGCAAAATAAAGTGGCATTTTCAGGAGATTGTTTGGCAAAAGAGAGCTTTTATGCAGCAGATTGAGCAATTTTATATACCCTTCTAAATTTTGCCTTGGTTCCAAACATGTTGGGACCAAGACAAAATTAGAAGCGTTTGTATGGAGTCGTCAGAGCATAACGGTGCCAATATCTCATCCCCAAATTGCAATAAGATGCTGATTTTTGGCAAGCCGGCATTTTTAGTCATGCCATTTCCGAACATCTAATCAAATCCCATAATTTCAAAAATTTAGTGTTTGTGACGTCAACACTTTAGTACTCTATTTTCTTTAGCAAATTTAACATGAGTGACTGAGCTTCTTCAGTAACATTACTACAGTTGATATGGAATAAAATTAAACTTTTCAGTGATGAAGGAGGCCATGATCAAGGACAGTATTCCTCATGAGCTTCCACTTGAATGGTCACAAGTGCTGTGTATAGGATATCATTCAGACTCAAACGTTAGAACCGCCTTGTACAGCATAATAAACAGTACCACAGGAAAGTACCTTCTGCTCAACGGCTTTCATTTGAATGGTCTTACCATAGGATTTCAACCAGACTCAATAGTAATCTGAACTTATTTGTACAGCATAATACATGTAAACAGTACCCCAGGAAAGTCCTACTCAAGAGCTTTCATTTGAAGGTTTCATTAATTTGTATGGTCACAATTTATTTGTGATGGAATCACATAAAACTCAAACATTAGAACTATACTACAGTCAAACCTCTCCACAAAGGCCAACTTGACAGAATTTACTGCCGAGTGGGTGTTGTAGAGGTGGGGTTGTCATAGTGAGGTAGGGGTGAGATTTGACAGTATTCAAGTCAATTTTGTTGACCAGCAGGAGCTGGATTTTTGCTGTTTTGAATTCATTCAAGATTGTAATTTCAGTGTTACATGTATTTACTGTACATGCAGAAAGAGGTGGTCAAGGCTGTGCTCTTAAAAGAATCACAGGGAGCCCAAAGGCTCCCAACTATGAAATCTGGGGTGCAAAAGTAAGGTTTTCTAGTCGCCCGAAGATAAAAGTAAGGAGCCTGAGGCCCCTGGGCACTGCTAGAGCACAGCCCTGGTAGTTAAACAATAGACCCTGAAGTTTTGTTCTCATCTGAGCTAGATTTTTGGAGGTGCCAATACTGTTCAAGTTATAATTCAAATTCTTATTTTAAAATAATTCCCACATGTCTGCATCCACCTACTGTAATAGTAAAACAGTTAAAGTCAGAGTAATAATAATGACAGTTTTTTATAATAATAACTGTTTTTTTTTTCGCCCCTGCTTGATTTTCCTTAACATGTTTCTTAAACATTTGTGAAATCTCAATTTCCAGCCAGGGCAATGTTTATCACGTTTCATGACCCAAAACTCAACTAAAAAGCTCTTTTGTATGTACCAGTTGTTGATTATGTAGCTGTATATGGTGAAGTTATTGTGGGGGTTGAGGATGGAATTTTCCTGGCTATTTCCATTATGGCGAAGTAGCAATCCTCGGTAGGAAAAAAGATGGCGACTGGTACATTTACCCATAATTCTTAGCGCACAAAAACCTTAACAATGTTCATAAAAATGTAAAGAAAAGTTTGCAGTGTTGCACATTGTCCTTAATACTGGGACAAATATTGTAAAAATTTGGCTTTCTTTGTGCCTTATGTGCTGTGTTAGGTCCGCAAGGTATTGTGGTAAAATGAACAGCCGCCATCTTTTTTCCTACGGTGGATTGTAGGGAAGTTCAAATAAGAGGAAATGTATGGATCACTGGCTAGGAAGAAAAAACACAGTCAGTAGAGAGGTGTCTCTTAGTACTTGTAAAATTCATTAATAAATCATAACAGTTATGATCAATAAATAGGCAGTATTTGAGTCACATGTATACCTTTATAAACCCCAATACAAATCAACTGAGTTGATGAATTAGTAAACAGTACAATTAACTTTTGATACAAACACCTGCTCAGCTAATTAGTATTCATTAACTTTTCATACAGATCTACATTGTACTCATTCTTTCATTTCACAAGTATGATAAAATATTTGCGTCCGATCTGATCTGTGTGGGCATTTATTATGGCTTGCCTTCAGCTCGCCATTGTAAACGCCCATACAGATCTCCCGCTCATATAAATTTTTATCTACTACTTAAAGGTTTGATTGGAAATAAAAGGGTTGATAAACTGAACAATATACCTCCAACTTGTTCAGGGGTCCTTTCCAAGGGCAACCATGCTGCTTTTTCAAACGGCAGAATACATCATGAGACAGCATTTCCCGCTTGGCAAAATTGTCCGGATAAAGCTAGAATTTAAAAGTATTCAAAACAAAACAAAAAAGACCATTACCAAAAAAAGGCAAGATGGCTACCACGACATTTCTTGTATTTATCTATATTGCTTCATTAAAAAAGATCACATGTTCTATTCAGAATGCAACAAATAATGTTCTTTGGGCAAGTTGGTACCATATTGTGTGAATCCAAACAGCTTTGGACCAAAAAACTTGTCATCAGCTACCTTAAAAGAAAGGAGGTGTTACTTGCTCAGGAAGGTCAAAAATAAAATCCACTAAGCATTGGCCTTTGCCTACATCACATGGTAGCTCATTCCCTGTACCATCGCTGCTGTTATAAGAAACCTGACAATACATTGGTGGGTGGTTTTTGCAGATGCTTTTATGAATATAGGTTGATGCATTGGTGAGAGCTGTTGTCCCACATTAATGTGTCCCAGGTTTGAATCCCAGAACCAGCATCACATGTGGCTTCTTGATGGTTCTCACCTGACTCCAGGATTTTTTTCTGTAGATTCTCTGGTTTTCCTCCTTTCATAAAAATTGATATACATGTAGAACACCTGGTTGAAAACCACCTATGGAAGAAGTGGCTTTCTGCTATAAATTCAAGAAATTAACCTTTTATTCCTTGGCCTTTTATTCCTGGCCAAGCAATGTGACATACACATCTGCTGGGACTTAACTTTCAGTACTTGAGATACAATACCTTGCTTGTTCTATGTTTTGGTTGAAAAAGCTGGCAAGTGCCCTATATACATTTGCCAAAATGACACTTATTCTGTTATCATGGCAATCAAAATGCTTAACATTAATAATAATTACAGTAGAATCTTGATAACTCAAACTCCCTACAACTCGAGCTTCTTGTGAGCCTATTTTTTTCTGTTTTAGTGTCCCCTGCTTCACTTGGCCACAGAGTTAAGCCCTCTTTAACTCTAACTTTGGCTAACTCAAATATTGAATTTCCTGAGGGACTGAGTTATCCCCATTCAACCGTGTTATTAGTAATTACCTGTGACTCATTTAAACGCTCATTATCTACAGGGCACTTGCGGCCAGCATCCCTAGAAATAGTAACAAAAATAATTACTTACAGAGGCTAATTTAAGCTCATTTCTCCAGTATTTGAAAAACAAAACATAACTTTTCTTGACGATCTCCAGATGTTTGTAAGATGAAGTAGACAAAACTAATATCATACAACCTACTTACCGAGGGCTGTCATTAGTACAAGTATCTTGCAACCCCCTATTGTGGCCGGCAACTAACATAAAGATGACCGGCTACTCAAAGTTTGAAAATGACTAAAATATAACAAGCATGGAAGACTTCTTTGTTTCATGACCAGCTACTTTCCTTGTGAAGCAGGCTTCTTCACAGCTTTATGACGGCTATGCTTACCAAAATAATAATAGCAGCACAGGGAACCCAAATGGTGTATTAGCTATAACATAATCATTATTTTTATAAATGAGGCAATTAAAGGAAGATAAAAATATTGTTATTTACCTGTGTTCCTGCGTCTTTTTGAGTTGTTTTGGAAGCGATTGGAATCAGAGCGAAGGCGGTTGACCTTGCACCTATCAAATATTATCTTGTCTGCCGCTTTGTAAATTTGAAGTGCCTATTACGTCTCAAGTTTCCATTATTATTAACTATTAACTCTCCTCGGGCAAGAGAAAGAGAAGAGAGCAAGAGATGAAACTAAAATTAGGGCAGTTTTATTTGAAGCATAATTCTCTTGTTACTGAACAAAATCGGCTAGCACTTCACACCTCGATTAATTAAAGGTGTATAATCATGTGAGGCATTATTTGTTTGTTTGGACGCCTGTTTTCCTGCTTAGTTTTGGGTTGTTTTTGGATGCGGACTTTCATCAGATCTGTGACTACACTTGACTTGACCGGAAGTGATTTTATACTTGTGAGCATGTGCTTCATCAAAGTGGTTCTATTGTTCTCGTGACAGACTCATTTGTTTTCCTTTGACAGCCACATGTGTCGGGGGAAAAAAAACAGAACCACGCAGAATACCTGGTCTTCGTGGGAGATAAATCTACTGCTCATGTATCAGTGTTTCATCTAGACTGCTAGTATAAATACAGTGCCTTCTTTAATGGAGGTTGGTTTTGATCTACGTGCAGAAATATCGAAAGAAGAAGGAAATGTAACATTGTCAAATCGAAGATGTAACATACACAAACAAATTAATAAGCGACATCCGTTTCTGCTATCTACGAACCACTAAGCCAAAATTCAAATTTTAAATGAACCAATTTGTAATTTAGCAAAAGTTGAAATATTTATTCACTGATTTTTTCTATAATCCCAGACGGGACCAAAAGCTGAGCAATTCCTTTGCTAAAATATGTTCTGGTTGTCCACATAAATTTGTGTTTTTATCTGGAAAACAACCGAGCAAAACAAAATGGAAATATTATTTGACTGACCAGTAAACAACATTAAAATTGTCTGGCACTGGACCTTGATTTGAGCGAAAAAAGCTTGTCACAGAAATTGAAGTCAAAGGCTGCCGGCCGTCTGCACGTTTCCTCGTGTATATCCACGCGCGAGACTGGTCACCTCAACTGTAGTCACAGATTCTACAAATGCTCTCAGTGAATTTCACCCCTTGTTCTCTCCTCTCTTCTCGTGGCTGTAAAATTGAAACCCAAGATTTTGCCCCCGAGGATAGTTAACAGTTTATGGTAATGGAACTTGAGTTAATAATAATGGAAACTTGAGACGTAATAGGTGTGTCATTTACGAAGCGACAGACAAGATAATACTTGAAAGGTGCAAAGTCGACCGTCTTGGATCTGATTCAAATCGCTTAGAAAACAACTCAAAAAGACACAGGAACACAGGTGAATAACAATATTTTTATTAAATGATTATGTTATAGCTAACACAGCATTTGGGTTCCCTGTGATAGCAGCAGCAGATTATGATAGCAGTTGACAGAAGAAAATTGCATCCAGAAGGATGCATATCTAATACGATTTGTGCATCTTTTACAAAAATTATGCAGGAATCACTGGTTTTATGCAAAACTATCGTAATATTTAAAAGTTAGTTTTGAGCCAAAATATTTTTTCCTCAGAATTGCATAATTTTTATATCTTGCAAGCTTCTTTTTAAGTACCAAACAAGGCTTTGGTCCTTTTTGGCCAAGAATTTTAAAACATTGATTGAAACTCAGTTGATGTGTTAATAATATATTTTGTCTGAAACTGAATAAAAGACATCAATCAAGCAATATTCTCTTTTGTTGGAGGCAAGACAAAAGATGAACAATCATGCATTAAAGAGGCACAAAAATGAAACTTATTTATCATTGCTTAAACTTCTGGTATGCTACAAGCCATTTGGAGTTTTAAAATGTTCTTAAACATTGTACATGTACATGTATGTCATCTTTTGCAACACTTTCACAACCAACAAGAGTGACTGAGTGGCACTTTGCAGTAAAGTGGAAGGTTAACTGACATTTCATCGTGTGAGTCTCGCAAAACATTGCATATGCAGAAGGGACTACTGGGTACCTTTAAGTGAACTCAGTCACAGTCGTCCGCAGCCATTACGGAGCTTTAGAAACCATGACAGCAATGGCAGCAAGAACCGCAATACAATGACCAAAATGACCAAAAACAACAACTCTACATGTATATGCGTGTTTTACATTTTGGTACATTTCTTTCCTGTTCTCCCCAAAACAACAACATCAAATGATTAAATTATAGGTTTTGTGGAGGACATGAACACACAACAGTTAAGTTTTGTTTCTCTGTTTGACCTTGAAAGCCATCCCTACTAATTCAGCTCTGGGACGACAATTAAGTCACATTAGACAAAATAAACAGATTGGAACCACTACAAAGTAGTTTTGAAAGAGAGAAAAATATTTCCCTCAGCATTGCCATCGTGGTTGCTAAAGCTCTATTGTTAAGGTCGTCATTCCATACTATGCTTCTCAGACATGACATCTAGTACATGTAGCTCTTAGCAAATACATAATTATTTCAAAAAAGACCATGTTTATTTTAAGTTTATTACTTTATTAAAGTTTATTACTTTCCCACCCTACATCATCGGCAGTTTTGTGGTAGAAATGGCCAACAATGTTCACATTTTTACTGGTTTTATTGTAGATATGGCTGACAACATTCATGTTCAAGCAGTTTGACATGGCCAACAACATTCTCTGTAGCTTCGACAGAAAAGGTTGGTTTATAGAAAGACTGACTATTTTACATTACGGGCGTTTTGATGGGGGCATGTTGTCGTGGCATTTTGTCTGGGCCATTTTGTGGGGATGTTTTTTTTAGGGGGGAGGGGGTGTTTTGACCGTTACCATCGGTTGACCAGTAGAATTTGAAATTAAAAGTTAATCTCTTTCAGTTTTAACGTGTGTCAGATTGTATTATTAAGCTGTGGTGGAATAAGCAGAATTAATTAGCCAAATTGAAAGTAAAAAACAGGAAGATGATGAATTGCACAGTTCCTAAGCTTCAACTCAGCTTCAAATCATTGCTTGTTAATATTATGCTTGCTAGTTTAATATGATAGGAATGATGTTTGCGGCGGGCGGCAGGCGACAGACACGTTGAATTACGGTCAATTCGCCCACATGCAAACTCGCCCACAACAAACTCACCCACACAGAAGATGATTCGCCCACACGATATTAGTTAACTCGCCCACACAAAAAAGCTACCAGTGAATGCTTGCTTGCTGTAGTGATTCACCGACATAAAGGCTTGTATAAAGTCAACCAAACTTAATTTTTACTTTGTTCGCCGTACGACACGAAGTCACAGTGACAATACAGCACGCTTGCTGTTTCAAGTTCCCGGACGTTTCCCGCGTATATCCGCTGTACACTACACTTGTTAAAGCTCATTTGACGGCCCGGAAGCTGATTTAGACGCGACTAGTTGCGACGATTTGATAACACTTGAGCAATCAGTAAACAGAAAATTTTCAATTTCGCCGTTTCTTCATTTACACTGTGTCTGTTACTAAGCTTTTCTTTGTTTACATTGTCTTACTAAGCTAAAAAGTCTTTACTATACACTTTTATGCTAATACGCGATACATTTGAAAAACTAATTAGTATTTTTATTTGAAAAAGCTAAAAAAAAGTTGTTTTATACATTATGTTGTTACGCAATACATTTGAAAAACTATTTATCAATTTGAAAAAGCTAAAAAGAGTTGCTATATACATTATGTTACAATTATAAAAAAATGTTCCTAATTGGCCCTAACTGGCCCATTTAGATGCGCACATGTGCGTAGAAGTTGCTCTGCGTCCTTCTTTTCGTGGAACTCGTCCCACGTCTTAAAGATCTTCTCTTGAAGGGAGCGGTACTTGGCCCTCTGAATCCGGCGCAGTTTCTTTCCGGAGACAAGGTGCATCTGGAGTGCAGTGAGGCGAGCTTCTTTGTAGAGTAGCCCAACGAACATGTAAAATGGCAGGTTGGCGCCACCCGAGGCACGTTGGTGAAGTCCGTGGTGCCAGCCTTTGACGTCGTTGTTCGTTCGCACAGATAACATGAAGACGCTCCAGGAGGAGGGGGGCCAGATAGTACTGTTTATCCAGGTGTCTGGACTGGGTAGTTGCATGAAATGCACAGATCCATCTTTTACGCGAATGTTTTTCGTTGCTATTGAAGCGGTTAAGAGAATTCTAAACGCCAAATGCTCCTTTTATACACAGCGTCGGATCGAAAAAACAGAATGAAATTAATCTTATTGGTTGTCTCGTAACAATAAGGGCCCGCGCTGTTACAATTACAGCAATTAACACAATACCTCCAAAAAAAATCGCACCTCCTTTTCTCGAGTGAAGCTTATTGTTGTTTCGATTTAATTGAATTTGCATTACTATACTTGTGACTTTCTCACTTCTTGCAAACAAAAGTTAGTGACTAAAGCCATACTTAGCAAAGAAGGAAAAGGACCCACCCAGATCAATTTTATTGAAAACCAAGTGAATATTGTTTCAGCGCGAGTGCCACCTTGGGTTGTTTCAATTAAATTTGCATTACTTGTGACTTTCTCACTTCACCTCGCACGGTTTTCAGCTGGCAGGTATAACAATCTTAACGCAGAAGTTGAAGACTTGTAGACTTTATTAATAAACATGTTTATCGTAAGATGTTTGCGAACTGGACGTTAGCATGCGTGTGTGACTAACAAAATTTTGGTGCGTGACAAACTAAAACTTAGTCTACGCGCTGTTTACGTGTTGGCGTCGGCAAGAATGAATGTCACAAACAAGTAAGTAAACTAAGGTGTTAGCGAACTAACATTAGAACGTGAATGAACAACAATCTTAACGCAGAAGTTGAAGACTTGTAGACTTTATTAATAAACATGTTTATCGTAAGACGTTTGCGAACTGGACGTTAGCATGCGTGTGTGACTAACAAAATTTTGGTGCGTGACAAACTAAAACTAATACCCCATTCACACCAACGCTTAAACATGTTTAAATGTTGTTTAGTTTAAAACAGGTTTAGAAAAATACCTCCTAACCTCCCGTAATATTTGGAGTGAAATCTTTACTAAAAGAAACTTTATTGACTTTATTACCATTCTAGGTAGTTTGAGTCATATACATTTCAAAACGTTCAAGATAAAGGCTAAAACCTATTTAAACTAAACAACATTTAAACATGTTTAACCGTTGGTGTGAATGGGGCATTAGTCTACGCGCTGTTTACGTGTTGGCGTCGGCAAGAATGAATGTCACAAACAAGTAAGTAAACTAAGGTGTTAGCGAACTAACATTAGAACGTGAATGAACAACAATCTTAACGCAGAAGTTGAAGACTTGTAGATTTTATTAATAAACATGTTAATCGTAAGACGTTTGCGAACTGGACGTTAGCATGCGTGTGTGACTAACAAAATTTTGGCGCGCGACAAACTAAAACTTAGTCTACGCGCTGTTTACGTGTTAACATTAGAACGTGAATGAACTTCCTTCGAATTGATTTTGGATAAGACCAATTTTCTCGATGTGGGCGAGTTAACTGATATCGTGTGGGCGAGTCGTCTTTTGTGTGGGCGAGTTTGTTGTGGGCGAGTTTGCTTGTGGGCGAATTCACCGGTTTCCGACACGTTCCTTTGCGGTAACGTGCATACGAACCTGTTTCGTTAAAACTTGATTATTACTTCCACAGAAAAGTTCTTTGACAAATTAAACTTTTGATAATGATTACTTGAATTGTTTACAGTGTTTATGAAAATATTCTCAGGTGGAACTATTTCGCTACCTACGCAAACATTCTTTACATTTTGCCAATCAAGTTGGGCTTGACGCGTACAACTGATGCGTGGGCGAATGCTAGCTTTAAAAAAGTTTGAAGGTTTTTTTTTTGTTTTATCAAGCTTACCTTATAGAACGTAAAATACAACCTTTACAGAACCTGTGTCCGCAGCTCGTCTGTACCGGCTCTCGCAGCCCCAAAAGACAAATTGGACATTCGTATTTGCTTTCCAACGGCGGATCGAAGTACTCGTCATATCCCTCAGACCTCGGTTCCTCGTATGACGAGAGTTCACTTCTGGAAAATAAACCCACAGGACTTGGGTCAAATGAAACTTCGCGTAAGAGAGAAGACTGTTCCTCCCGGTGAAAAGGACGAGTCATTGTTACAAAGCATCTTTGAACATCATCGATATTTTTGATCTGAAAAAGGTAAGCATATAAGATCTGCAAAGCGCGAAACCGAAAGCAAACAACCGCTGACAGGGACAGTCCCCTATCCCAAGATTCAATTTTGGGCTCAGGGGGAAATACCCAACCTCGTCCCCAGGGCCTTCTCCGCTTTTTAAAATTCAAAATGGCGGGTCGAGCGGAGAAGACCCTGGTCGAGGCTGCAAAATACTCCAAGAATCTTGGAGTATTTTGACACGTGACAGGTGCTGAAAATCTACGCCATTCCGCATGTACAGCGGCTAAAACATATGGCTGCCTTCATTGCTGCAGTCGCTGAAAATGACCTTTAGCTTTGGTTCAATATCAGAAATCAATACCAGCAGAACGAGAAATATGGAGTCCGTTCTCTTTGTATAGACGAATTTGCGTTATCATCAGGTACAATTTTGCGACTGTAAGACCAATTTTGCGACCATATTCTTGGTGCTGCTTATGTGTTTTTCTGGTAAGATTTTTTTTCTTAAGCTCATGTAAATTAACCGTCTTTAGACAAACTTTCAGCGTAACTTTTCTATAATTGAACCGATTTTCCAAGGGCTTTTCGCAGTGAAAGCATTTTCGTCTTTTTTAAATATTTTTGTTTCAATTTCGAGTCAGCTGTGATTAACCGGATTGTATGCACACATTTCTTTCCTGATGTGCATGTTTCTAAGACAGTAAAAAACAGTGGTCAGTAATTATTAATTATGTTATTTTCTTTTATATTTTATAGCTGTGAATATCTCAGTTCTGCTGAAGAAGTCTTATCGTCATTCAACATATGCGGAAAAATGTTTTTCACGCACACACCAACATGCAAGTCATTCATGATGTGTGTTAAACTAAATTAAACTAAACATCCTTCAGACTTATATCTAGTTAAAATCGTAACTCTTTGTTTCATCTGGTACCATCTCTTTTGTCCTATTGTTTTTTTTTTTTTTTTTTTTTTTGTCTTTGTTTCTGTATTGTTTTTATTGTTTTTCTTTACTTGATTAATTTATTTTTTAGCTAATGTTAATTATAGCATCTATATGCTTTATTGCCAACCTGTATATTTCATTTGTAAATATAATTTTTTGTTACTCAGCTCGATTAGCTTTCTAGTTATTCTGGGTAACATTACCTATTTCTGATTTAATTTTATATTGTAAACAGTTTTTTCTTTCTTTGCAAATATGGTAATAAAGTGTATATATTATATATGTGTGTGATCATTAAAGAATTTACTGATGGTGTTTCTCAGAGAGGGGCAGATGTTTGAATTACAATTGGATGAAAAGTTAATATTCTCAAACCGAAAATGTTAACTGACCTTTTTAGGACCCAGTAAAAAATACGCCTGATGTTTTTAAGAGGATGAAAAATACTATTTTTGGTTCTCAGAAAGTCAAACTGAATATTTCAGAAGGCATTTCTTGGACATCATACCTGAGCTAACTGTTTCAGAGAAAAGGATTTTGTTTGTAATACTTTCAGGCTGTTGAATTTTCAGCTAAGGCATCTGAACAGATCTTAATTGGCAAACTTGGCTCGTTGGGTGCCCAACTTCCTGGCATTTTCCAAAAATACCTACGACTCAATTTAGTGCACTCCTTTCAATTAGTCCCCCCCCCCCCGTAAAGATGCTATGCCACAAAGCTATCTTATCAAAAAAGTGACATTACAGTAGATATAATAGCAAATTTTATTCCGACTATGCTCATTGCTCGCATTACTTCTCGCCCCTGTGCATTATCTGTTAAACCATCGAATACTTGCTAATTCTTCAAGTATTTTCTTCAAATACATGGAATAACAAAGAATAACCAAGATAGGTTATTATGCTTGTTTTGAAGAAAACAACCACTTATTTACCAAGGGAACTTTTAGCAAAAATTTCATGCTACACAGAACCAACTATTATTGCAAGGGGCTGCCATGGTTTCATGGCAGGTTTTACAGGAAGCTCCACAGGATTTCAGTCACTTATTTCGGGTAACATTGATTCACCTTTCGAAGTTTTATTTTCAACCTAAATAACCAGTAAAAAGCACAGTTTTCCTATGTTTGTCCCACACATCTTTTATGAAAATTACATAAACCTGCTAGAATCTTTACTTTTTCGTTGTAAATTTTGAATTCAAATTTAAGCAATGTTTATAAAATTCGAAAGAATTTAATTTAGTGTTGAAGCTAAAAATAAAATTGTTTATGTTAAGCTGCCATATGCCTACATCAAAACCAACTGAAAGCCTCATTTTTTAGTGACCATAAATAAAGCCTTAATGATCCTCTTTCGAGGCAGGATGGTTGGTATCTATGGTAATTGAGGACAACAATGCACAGGTGATGGGTAAAATCAGGGTGGCAGGGAAGCGTTGCTAGGAAACCCCCCAGGGACCAGGAGAGGAGTCCTCCTGGGGGGAGAGCAGATCAGGTGGTACCGGGGGTAGCCACCCTGAACGGGGTCCGCATCTGTCTCCAGTAGGGTGAGGCCCATATCCCTAGTCCATGGAACTAGAGAACCAGGAGAGGGGTGCCCTCCTGGGGGGAGTACAGATCAGGTGAGACCATGGGCACCCACCCTGGAATGGATATTTCTCCGGACCTGTCTTCAAGGGCTAAGCCTTACAGGGTGAGGCCCATATCCCTAGTCGTGGGAAACTAGAGAATCAGGAGAGGGGTGCCCTCCTGGAGGGAGTATAGATCAGGTGGGACTGTGGGTACCCACCCTGGAATGGATATTTCACTGGACTTGTCTCCAAGGGCTAAGCCTTGGCTGCACTTCCCTGCCGCCATATTTATAAATAAACAATTCTGCTACAAAAAAAACTTGTGGCTGGTAAACTTAAAAAGACAAAGGTACCAGTCATGGGAGGGTAAGGGGGGGGGGGGGGGGGGGGGGAATTATTGATGCTATGACTGAGTGGGACACGTGCTATTACATTATAGGTAGGAGCACTAACTTCTTTTAGGTGTCCCCAATTAGCAGTAATGCTAAATCTTTTTGACACATTAATAAAGTTATGATGATGATGATGATGATGATGATGATGAGCACAAGGGGAAAAATATGACAGAAATGACTGGGACCTTTGTTTGATAACATCTTACAAAGATTGCCTTACATTGGACTTTGCCTTGAAACTGATAGATACATGTACATTGTAAATGAGGTGACTAAATCAATATCAGGCTTGACCTTGGCATTTGAGAAATTACTGAAAATACTCTTGTACTTGGGCTGTGAAAGAGTACAGAGAAGAACAGAAATTGTTGTACCCTGTGAGATTTGTGTGACAATTGGCCATACAATTAACAAGTGGACTATGAAATAAAATGTTACATGCAGGCAATGAGTGGATTAGTTCAATTGTCTTAGGTCTCATTAACATCAGTTTATCCAATTAATATTGTTAACTACTCCCTTTTTGTTTCAACACATTTTTAAGCGACATTCCTGATTTGATATCTTGAAGTTACAATCTTTCTTGTGGTTGAAACAGTGACATTGTTCAGGGCATGAACATCCTTAGTGACTTTTTGTCTTTAGAGCTTTTACATACATGTATTATTATTATTATTACTATTATTCAAGAGCTGTTAGGGAAATGGTCAAAACTATCGAACTCGGACAGGACCCACTGCTTTACAAAAGACTGGTGGTCTCTTTATGCACACTCCTCCCACCCAAATGCTGTTGTCTTGTTGGTATAGCCCCCATTCTATCAGGAGTAGAAACTGGGCAAAAGATTGCCACCTTCATGTGTCATTTTAGTAGCAATGCAAACTTCACATTTTTAGGCCAATAAATGTTGTCCATTAACCTAATCAGATAGGTGATATCTTGCATAGCCCCCCTGCCACAATACAAGGTGGATCCTCTTCTAGTATACTTGCTATGACCACTTTCCTTACATATTATTGCCTTTTGAGTTATTACAGGGCTGTTCTGAAAACTACTCTAGTGATGAACGCACCTTGTTTAAAGATTACTATTAATTGGAATAAAAAAATAACAGTGTCACTCAGTCCAAATGGACAAAATGTTCAGGAAAACATTTTATTTCATTCCAAAATGCTTGATTTTCTGACCTAGTTAAAACTCTGACAATTCCAGCATTCACATTGTGCATGATCCAGACCATTATTATGACCAGAGAGTGCTTATATTAAGGCCTAAAATACAAGCTGTTGGCAATAAATTATTTCCTAGAATTACTTAGGAGGTTCTTGCGCTGAATCGCCTCAGTTTTATAATTTCAAAGTAAATAAAGAAAGCTAACTCAAGAAATAATAGCTTTTATAGCAAATTCTAACCTCCTGACAATTTGCCAATAAATTCTCTCGATGAAGGATTCCCTTCTGTCAATGAGAAATGCCACCAATACAAATGGTTCATCTAAAACTGATGGTCCACAGAACAATTTTTGACAACCACAAGGGGAGGTGTGACTGCCATGGTTTTACATTAAACTTTTCAGAAACTGGGTCCACAAATAAAGTAAAACGAGGAAAAATAAAACAAAATGAGGAAAAACGTCTGAGCCTTTTGACTTGAAGTTATTTTCAATATTTGAGTAGCTGGCCATCTTTACTGTTGTTGTTGGTCATAATAGCTGCTGCCAGTTAATAATGACAGCCCTAGACATCAAGTAAAAGTACAAATACTCATGCAGTCACCATTGCACAAAAACAGCAGAAGAATCCCTACTAAATCCCCCTTTTGTGGATGTGGATATGTTGTAGGTTAAAATTATTTTAGGTCAAAATTATTTCAAACTAGGTTAACTTTTATTTTCCTTTGTCTGAGATTATGTTTAATAATGAATCTGGAACAAAGGAAAATAAAAATTAACCTAGTTTGAAATAATTTTAACCTTAAATAATTTTAACCTACAACAGATATATGAATATCTTACTGGGCAGGGAACTTTCTTAAAGTTAATTAACTTTGCCATTTTACAATGCCCCTGGTCAAAGAGTCCACACCAGAGACAAGTGGATGATCATAATATATGCAGCTGCCTTCCAAAAATGTCAAGACAATGCCATAAAGCTACTCACTCTTACATAAGTTTATGGAAAATTTCAGGATTTTGAAATGTGCTAAATTGTTTAAAATATCAAAAACTGTCAAATTTTAATTAATCCTCAACGATCAAGGGGACCTACTATTGAAATTGAAATTTTAAATATGCTTCGAACATTTCTCAATCTCTCTGTATTCAATCGGCAAATGTCTTTGACATTTAATACGAAAATTTTACAGTATTTATAAGCAACCGCTATAAATGTAATGAATTTGTAGGTTATATCTGATTCACAAGCTTTCCAGCCTAAAAAAGTTAGCCTTAAACAAAACCACCTTTTTGTAAGGAGATCCTTCGTCACCTGGTTTTTCATCACGGTCTGCATGCTTTCTTTTGGCAAATGGTGAGTCAGCTTTGCTTTGATGTGAAGTCCGCATCTTCTTTAATTATGATTTCCGAGGCAAGCTTAATGGAGAATTCATTTATTTCTCGTAACTTCCACAAAATACACCGCACATTATACTTTTTAGTCAGCCATTTTGAAGGGAAGAAAAAGCTGACCAATCAGAGCTTGTGAAAGAACGCCACAAATTAACTACCAATCAGCGGTCCTGTTAGATCAGTATCGGCCAGGGTCTTCTCCGCTCGACCCGCCATTTTGAATTTTAAAAAGCGGAGAAGGCCCTGGGGACGAGGTTGGGAAATACCGGTACCAAATAATGGCTGCGTGGGAGACTAGGGCGATACTGTATAAATATTTATTTGTATAAATATAAACGAGAACATTGACATCCACACGCCAGAGGGGAGGGAGGTGGGGTGGTTGTCAGGAAGTGACGATTATAATAATAAGTTTCAGTTTCATTTGGTTTCCATATCGCCGAAAAAACGTTCACCGCTTGTAGCGAAATGGACTAACCCACTCTCCATACTTTCAACATAAACGCTACGATCGCTGGACGTTTTTTCAGCGATCGCAGCGATTAATAAGAAGACTACAAGAACACAACTGATTTACTTGTGGAGCCAATGTAAAATTCCCCGCGAAGAAAAACATGCGCAGAAAAAAAGTTCGAAAATTCTACTTTTGTGGCGAAGGAATTTATAACTGAAGCTTTCAACACCACTGAGCCAAAAAGTCATGTTTGTAGGTTGTGATTGATGGGTTGTAATAATTGCTGTTTGTGGGTTGTGATTGGTGGATTTCGATCCATTTTGTCAGTTTCTGTTTTCAGGGGTCCAATGTTTGTCGTCATAATTATGATTGACAGCAGCGTAAAACGTAAACCTTAGTTGGGCTTTGAAGTTCAGAGTTCGCGTGTTATTGAAAGGTAACAGATAAAAGTGGATGAAACTATGATTTCTCTTTAAGAACGCGGAACTGACCTGTGCACAGCTATCGACAACTATCGATCGAGTTAGATACGATGAACTGGAATTCTCCCTTTCTTATAACACCGTTATATATCCCAAAAAATAGCATCGTCCACGTGATGGACTGACAAGTGTTGTGCCTAGGCCTAAATAGGTTTCACGTGTTTGCCTTGTGCTTTTTTATTTTTACTTTCAGTTTCTGTTTTTGGCTCAGTCTGTGGCTCAATCTTTGTTTCTTCCGACATACAACGTGACAATTTCTTGAAACGGGTTACCATCACCTCCCTCTCGTGTTTTTTAAAGCGGGAATTTTCCCTACTCAGCGAGGTTTCTTGTTTCTCGCTGAGTAGGCAAAATTCCCGCACTAACCTTCGGTTTCTCGCTGAATAGGGAAAATTCCCACACTAAAAAAACGTTTTAAATCTCATGCCTCAAAAATACAATATGAAATTGTTATGAATATCTTGGCTATATTGCCTATTTTATATGCAGGGATTTTTCCCGTTTATTTGTAAAACGTAAATAATTTGTTTCGCGTGATTGAAGTATAATTCGATCGCGTGAACATAATTTTCAAAGAGGGTCTCAATGGGGTTAACCGTTAGCCGTAAAACGGCCCAAAATTTAGCCGTTAGGCGTAAAATTTGGAAAAAA
Organism: Dendrophyllia cribrosa; assembly: GCA_024195265.1. Classification (NCBI taxonomy): domain Eukaryota; kingdom Metazoa; phylum Cnidaria; class Anthozoa; order Scleractinia; family Dendrophylliidae; genus Dendrophyllia; species Dendrophyllia cribrosa. The sequence continues at coordinate 2,395,873 of JAJLRJ010000009.1, forward strand.
TTAACCGTTAGGCGTAAAACGTCGAAAAAAAGTTAACCGTAACATTTTTATAGCCACGGTTTGTAAGTGTCGAAATCTCTTGTTAAGACGCACTGTTGTGATGCTATACATGTGTCTTGTTTCCACGACGGCTACGGGTTCTGTCCTGGAACCGAAAAAAAGAAGTTGGCCCAGGCCCCTTTAGATTCGCTACACCGGCTCGGCAAACCGAAAGTGTCTGCTTTTCGTAGGGTGAGTTGACAGCTTATTGTTAACACTATTTTTAGATGTTATTCAGCTTCTTCATCCAGTCTTCTACTCAGCGCCTGCTGCGATTGCTAATCCTTATGGCTGTTGTGAGAAGTCTGTATCGAGCTGCGGAGGAGAAGCCAATCGAAAGGTATAAAGCGCGAATCCAAGTGAAAGATGAGCACCATTCCATAGGTGCTTTCAAAAAATCCAATCGACTTTTTAGGGCTAAAAGAAGACGCTCAGAAGGTCGGTTTGGGGTCATTTGACCTCAAACTTTACCGCCTCGTAAAAATCGGAGGCAAAACCGAAAACTACTCCATTTCCACCCAGCAGCAGCTGGATCTGGAATTACCGCTGTTGCTTGGCTCATTCTATATGACAGCTTTGGCATAACTTGCAAAGAGTAGTACTTCTAAGCCAGTGACGCCAGAGCAGGTCAGTCAGAATGTGAAGAAGGTACACGAGTACCTCAAATATACTGTGCGGGAACGTGAAAGAAACCAACCACCTCAAGGAAGATTCAGCAACGAATGGCCCTCAAGGAACTGTGTCTCAAAAGACACAAACTTCTGTTGAGCTTCTAATGAATGGTGTGGACAGCCTTATTGGAAACATCACAACTGTTAACGCACAGTATAAAGATAACATTGATTGGAAAACTTTACTTACAACACAAGTAGAGAACCTACACGTGGTATCTCATTTTAAGCATGAGACGTTTAGTGCCCTTCAATATGCGTATATGCTACAGACTTCGGCACTATATCAAAGGAATCTTTAAAGCGAATAACCAAATGGAGCGCGAAATACTACACTCACCCATCTTCATACTACCCAGTGTCACAGACGGGGATGTCATTCCGGGATGTACAGTTCATGACTCCACTTCCTTCTGAGGCGCTTTCCAAAAAGGATGAAGAGACAATGATGGATTGGTTGGAGAATTACCGTCCGGTGAGGCAAAGAACCGCGAGGAGCGAGGCGACGAAAGATAAAGCAGGAGCTTTGCCCCCGGCAGCGATTCGGATGACAGCGATAGCGATATGGATGCGATATCTAAGCGCAAAAAGGTACGGCCACGTCATAAATAGAAATTGAAGCATTTTGCGCTCACTGTGACATATTTATTGGACACATAGCCGTCATACAAGTTAATATATACCTATGACGTTGTTTATATACTTGGAACAGAAAAAGTATAAAGAATATATGCTATATCATGTCTATCATATGCCTTATATTTCTATAAGTATTAGTAATATTAGATATAGTATACTTCAGTAGTATGGTATATTCAATATTACAATTCTTATAATAATAACTAGTTTCTCATTCATCCCGGAATGGTCCTAAGGCCTTAAATGTGTTTTACAACGATGTAAATTAATTTTTAATTTTTTTAAACAATGAACAATTAATGTTTAACTTTTAAAACAATGAAAATTAATTTTTAATCTTGCTGTTAACCGTAACGGAAAAAAATTAACCGTTAGCCGTAAAAAAGCCAAATTTTTAACCGTTAACCGTAAAAGCCACCACCCCATTGAGACCCTCTTCAAAGCACCTGATTCAGTTCGAGAAGTCACGCGAGCCTATAATGAATAATAAAAACGGACAAGAACTGAAGACTAAAATTTTATGTTTGTTTTTACCTAAGCAGTTTCTAGTTCAAGATACGAACGACCATGCCACAAATACTTTGGTACTTAAACTCCGACAAAGTAATTTGCATCGATATGGTTTGTAAAACTGCCACCTCGACGATACGAGGATACAGTACTGAACAGTTTTAATAATACTGAAAAAGAAATGATCCCGTCAGTTTGTCATCAATGTTGCTCTTATTTTTCGCTTTAACGAAAATTGTATTCCTTCTCTTTAAGTGAAACTAGAATATGCCTGCGCTGCTTGGGACCCGCACCGCTCAGGAATTACGTTTTGATCCGGTTAAGAATTACCATCCTACTGCCAGTGTCTCTAATATGTATAAAAAGAAACATAGAATGCACGATCACTGCGACAAACCGTTGAGAGTGGCCGGATCTGGGTTCCCAGACCTAGATCAGTAGTAATACTCAACGGCTTAGGCTGGACCACCTTGGAGCCAAGAAGATCTACTGAGGACTTTTCTTGTGGCTTTTGTCTTTTGACTTTTTGGCTCAGTCTCTGCATTTTGTAAATTTTTTGTTACTAACTGTTTGTTCCGACAGCCTCAGTGATAGAGTGATTTTCTTGAAACCGTGAAATAGTTACTAAGCTTTTGAAGGGTTTTTTAAATACATTTTCACGACAGCAGTTAGTAGTGAACAAATATTGGTATTCCTAGAAACGGAGCAAATCACAGTCTTTATTTTTTTTCGTTGTCCAGTATATCCTTTATTTCAGTCCAGGATCAGTCCATCATCATCTATATGGAAACATTATACAGTCATGAAATATACTAAAATGTGATCCGTTTTGTATCCTGAAGAAGGCAGCATTGTCAAAACGTCCATAATTAAGTTATAAACAGCGTCGCAATTCACTTATAGTTTACATTGTAGTACAAGTATAGTATTAGACGCTGCCGGCAGGGAAAATTACTTCATAATACAGTTATACTGCACACTATAAAATACATTCGGAATACCTACCTGAATTAAAACACAATTTGGTCGCTTGATTTGCCACAGTTGTCTTCGGATGGGACAATATTATTAGAGAACAGTCACACTCATTGCTCAGAATATGTATGAAACATTTAAAAGCTAAAGACGATTTGTGACTTCTTTAATATTTAACATAGGAAGTGAAATATTTCACATGACCTGCGATCAGGGTCTATATATTTTCGTTTCGCTTGGTAAACCTGATCCCCGCGGAAAACGCGAAACGAAAAGGAAGCCGGAAGAGCGCAGCTAAAATTAGAGAATAAGTTATAGGTTCCCCATATTCCGAGAGCAAGTACATACATTAGTATTTCTTAATTATAATGAAAGGTGGAGGGAAGGAGATTGGGGAGAGGGGGGAGGGTGTCCTGCACACGGTTCACGAGTAACGATGCAAATAAAGAAACACGGTTAATTTTAAAATATATTCGAGTTATTCACGGTGTATAAAAAATAGGTCCGCAATGCGTACATGAGTGAGCTTACGATGAAAATTTGCACGGAAATATCTAGAGACGGAATTTGTGATGTCGAAAATATTACTGTCAAAGATATTAAGCTAAATGAGAAATACACCATAGGCTGTCTGCCTCTGATTTTTCATAAAAACTATTTAACGATATAATGTGGTACTGTCACAGGTATGGAAGCACAACTTAAAAAATGGTTCATTGACTGTATAACTGGTGCAAGTGTTCCAAGTCCAAGAGATGTGATAAAAACACGTCCACCAAGCACCATTGTGGCTTGCAACTTAACGTCTCAAGAGCTTCTGTATTGGAAAAGTAACTTGGTTTGTCGAGGATGATTTTTTGTTTTGTTGGAATGGAAGATCGTTCGTTAATTTGGTATCGTTTTTGTCACGCTATGTAATGTCACTACAAGGACCGAGTTATCATCATTGTCATCATCAAAGTTATCATATTAGCAAATTTCTGAAAAAAAATGTAAATCATATACAGCAGTCCCTCTGTTAAGCTGAAACCCTCAGGACCCTGAGAACCATTTCCAGTAAAGGACTGGTGAATACATATTTTGGGTTTTTGAGAAATAACCACTTAATAGAGGAAGTACTGTAACTGTGAACATGAACAAAATTCTAGATCTACCACACATGGATTTACACAAGGATGGGTGCCTATTTGAAATAGGTGTTTATTTGAAACAGTGTCTGACAAACAAACGTGGTTGGGTTTCACATGTAAGGAGTGGTAAAACCCCATACTGACAGTAAAGATTGACACCATTTTACTCAAGGCAGGCAATGGGCCTTTATCACGCGGCGGCCATGTTGATTCCCAGGAGAATAAAATGCTTTGTTTTCCCCTGCTTAACCTCGTTCTCAACTTTTTCACTGCGAGGCTTGGGGGGTAAATCTTTTGTTTTTATACAAAATGGCCGGGCGTGATAAAAGCCCATGTTATCTTTTAATCAAAATATATAAATTTAAAGATCAATTTAATAAAAATTTTACGCTTGTAGCTATTGTTTCAGAGGTCTGAAACAATAACTACACTTGTAAATTACAGCTGTAAAAGTTTTATGAAATTGAGCCCTGGTTGGTGCTTATAGCATGTAGCTGTTTGCATACAGTATCAGCATTGCCAACAATAACAGTAAAACGTTAACATTTATTCTCAAGTTGTTTTGGAATGTAGGTAGCTGTAACAAGTATAGTTAACTTACATTTTAAACTTAGTAACATCAACGTTTTCAAACAATAACTTTTCAACGTCAGTTTAGTGTAACTGCACTTAACCCAGATTTGTGTCTCTAAAGACATTATTTGTTCTCCGAAGAGAATTCATCGTTTCCCGAAGGAAATATTTTGTTCCCAGAAGGGAATTATATGACCCTGAGACAGGGTTATGGATTGCCAGATGTTGTACATGGAACAATTCGCAATGCTGGACTGCACAAGTCACTCGGCGGCCATCACAGCTGTCTTTAAAACTACATCTCGGTGATTTAGGGAACCTTTTGTTGGCGAAGATTTTGTCTACACCTTCAAAACATCTGAAAAACTCTTTACGTGAAAACAATAGACACATTGCTTGAATGCTGTGCCTGATTACTGGTGCAATATAACACGAAAACATCGTAAATTTCGAGTCTCTTACCTCTCTGTCTCCAACGGCGAAAAAACGTGGTTGCTTCCACGTTCCGTGTTTTTAATATCGAAAATACGTCGTTCGTTATCCGGGATGATCCGGGATCAGTTCGCAGCACTTCGTGTTCAACCTCGCTCATATTCGCGTGTTCGTGCTCTCATCGTTCGTACGGAAATAAACAATATCTGTTCGAGACCAGGCGCCGTGATACCGAAGACAACCCGAAGATTGGACTACCACGGACTTACGGACACTTCCCATGACATAGAGTGAGATTACACTTCATGTAAGCTCACTCAAAAATAACATCACCTTTAATAAGGCCTTTTGATTTAAAACCTTCATATATTGTCTTTTTTTAGTTTTTCTTATTCTCTGCCAAGCATAAGCGCCCACATATCAGCAACTATCCTGTGAGCAACTGAAGCTCTCTTGTTAAAGTGGAGAGGGGACAAGTGAAGGAGAACGAGGAAGAAGAGAGTGTATCAGAATTTTGAATGCAACCCGTAACGTCCCCTAGTAAGCAAGTTGTCACTTCACGAAAATGTTAATAATGATTAAAATTAATGTTACACGCGGGCTCCGTTGATCCATGCACCAGTCAAAGTTAGCTTACTTCTGTTTTTTTTTTAGTGTCATCGGTTAAAAACTTTAACACCGGGTCTATATTCAAGTGGTTTGGAGAAATTAAATTTGAAATGGCCAGGGAAGTGTTAGGGTATGCCTAAAACTCCAAATTGTGCCTAACCCTAATTTCATCATCATCAGCGTCCATATAATGGTAAATTTTATTTTTTTCAAGGCACACGAGTAGTTTGGAGAAGCCGAGTTTACTCTAACTAAATTAGGGGTATAGAATGGTAAATTCGAGCTAGCTAAACTTTGCGAGACTGCGAGACCCTTGTTTAAAAATTCGAGACTGGCTTTAGCGATCAAATCCGAGCCCGAGACTCCAATTGCTGGGAAATGTCGGGCCGATAGTACTAAAACAGCTTAAAACGTGACTGAAATCTCCAACGGAAGCTGAGATTTACCAGAAAAATGTACGAAACTCCGAGATCCAAATTATCAAAATTCGAGACTTCGAAAATTATAGCGAGCCCGAGATTCCGAGACTCCAATTTCAAATATGCCGAGAATTCGAGACTCGGTGAATATGCTTTAAATTAAAGTCGAACTCAATCGATCGATTCTTTTGCAAAAACATTTAAAATTTGAATGAACCTAAATTTGAATGAAATTTAAAGAAGTAGAAGAAAGAAAATGATGTCAAAAGGTTTTATTAAGATCTATTGAAAAAGAAAAAATGCTACATATGGCATAAGCGTTTACATTCTTCACGCCTGTTAATTTTTGGGTTCCGGCTTAGGGTTTCACCGCTATCGGTAAAAGTACGCTTCGTGAGCTTTGAATAACGTCACGAGATAAATGTAGCCTGTGAACAGGCTTCTTTTTGGGGAATTGGGTTAGGTTAAAATCGGCGAGCGAAGCGAGGACTGGGAAAGAGGGATCACAGGCTAGATAAATGTATGAGTTCTATTAGAACTCATACATTTATCTCGTGACGGAATAAATGGAATAAAGTCAACATGTTCTATGTCGATAGATAAATGATCGTAGGAAAGAAAATTAGTCCATTAGAACTCATACTTTTCATCTCGTGCCTCTCAAAACTCGAGAAGCGTACCATGGAGTGATGGTGGATGCCCGGAGTGGATGAAGCTTTGTTCGAACCACTTTAGGTTTTATAGTGCGGGCACACTTCAAACACGGCTTCCAACATTTTTCAACACTTTCAACAATGTTGGAGGACCTGTTCAAACGGTCCCAACATCAAAATGTTGGCCATAAATGTTGGTGTAAATCTTAGAACCGTTTTAAAACGCGCCGTTATGTCCGTTAAAAAAAACTAAACTTTGGCCACATTGTTGAAGTCAGTGAAGTGCAGTGACGCGTTTTTGATTCACAGCTGCTGTCAATAAATAGAAAAAATTCCCCCCAAAAATGGACAGAGTTAAAAGAAACATATATATTTAAGATAAGAACCCTGGAAGTTTTTCGGGAATATTAGATGGACGTGCAAATTTTGTCCGAAAAAATGGCAGGAATGCACCGCCGGAAACTTCGATATGCGTCATAGTCTAGGAATTACTGACAAAAGATTTTATTCTATAGCAAGGATTTTTGCGGTTTTTACTGATACACGGGAGTCTTGTAATTTCATTATTTTCGCACATTCGCGAAAATTAAACCCGCGAAAATTCATCCTCAGGAAAGAAATGTAAAGACACTACTTGCAACATTAAAATATGATTTAGAGCGGTTACCATGTCAGCCTAAGTTCGACACTTCATTCCTTTATTCCAAGCTGGTGAACTGGCGACGAGAAATAAAACTTTTATATTGTCATTGACCGAAACCAGGATTGATTGTTGATTTGCATTATGTTTCGACCTGTTTCGTTATGCGTTTCTTTTTTAATACTGAGAACTCCATTTTTGTGGCTGGAGGCTTTGAAGCATTCTTAGCTTTGCACTCGAATACTGACAAAAATTTTAACTGCGAAAATTTGCCTGCCATGACAAAAAAAAAGTGCAAAGTTCCCGAAGGCTTTGGGACACTTTAATAGCAAAAATAATTCACGATCGATGTGTTAAAATTCGAAAAATAAAAGGTTCCGTGGCAGTTTAATTTGGTTACGATTGACAACCGCTGTCAGCCGGGGGAAAATTGATACTAAAAATGTTTCCTTTTTACCGATGATGCATTCTTACAAGAAATCAAGCAAGGTTTTAAAATATAACGTAAGGCAACACCAAGCAAAAGAAAATAGGGTTCTATCCTGAGGGAGTTTGAGGGGTGGGAGCTTCCCCCCCCCCCCAGAAAAAAAAGCCAAGCTTCCCCCATGCACTCCCCCCCCCCCCCCCCCCCCCCCCCCCTTCTCTAAAAAAGTTCTTATTGATACCGCGTCTGCAGTGTAGAAGTAAATATATCAGTAAAAACATCCAGGTCAGTGTACATAAAATAAGCATTCCGTGTCAAAGGACACTATATGACAAGGAACATGGAGTAGTATAAACCGACAGGCTCGGTTATCTTGCTTGGTTATCGCCTTCTTGATCCGATATGCTGTGTTTACACCACATACGACTCGCTAGAATGAGATGTGTTATATTTGATTTTCTTACTCGTTTATCCGTTCTTTAGATGAAAAGTTCAAATTTAGAGCGCTTTCCTTTTGTATATGTGTCGTTCTGGTGGTAAATGAAATGGAACGGCTCTTCCCTTTAGAAATTTGCAGTGGGAAGGACCGTTTCATTTCATTTCCCACCGGAACGACCTCTTTTTAACGGCCAATCGTCAAAACGCTTTTCTTAGCCGTTAACCGTCATAGCAGCCACCGCCCCATTGAGATCTTCTTAAACGTACTATGTTAACTTTGCGCGAATTCACAGTACCGAAGGGGCTGCGTATGCGGCCTTTTATTGAAGCGTTCAACTTTCAGCGATAGATGAACTCATTTTCGTACAATGTATTAGTCTCGCTTTCTAGCTCAATCCTGTTCCTCCACATTTACTTATTATAACTGTATTATTTACTGATGAAAAAAGATATCTTAGTCAATTTTATATCCTTCTGTTTCTATGCACCTATATGCTGGACAGGAATGCATCAGTCACAGTAAAACACTTTCGTACTTTGACTTCGTCTGATAGCATCAAATAATATGCAATTAAAGTGTTATTACATTTTGCGTTAATCACTTTATTACATTTTGCGTTAATTTTATTACATTTTGTGGCGATTATTACATTTTGCGGCGTAAAAAACTTACAAAAGACCATTGAACCATTCATGTTTATTCTAAGTCGTTTGCAATGTTTGTATTTTTGGCGGTAATGGCCGCCCATAGTAACAGTCCCTACCCTACGACGTGTTTGTAAATTGTCTACTTAAATATCAGTGTTCGTCTTTCTCAGTTCTCAATTGAAGTCTGATGTTCCACTTTATAAATTACTGCGTTTGGTATTAAAAAAGTTGGGCAGGGTACAGGCATGGCAACCGCCCCACTGTAGGCAATTATTTCATTTCCAGTCAGTTTTTTTTGCGGGTTTAATTTTCGCGAGCATTTGATGATGAGCGCGGAAAACGGTAAGCTCTAAAGGCCAGATACACCAACTATACAGGAACTGACCGAATGTGAGCTTCATTATTTTACACCAAGGGAGCGTCGTTTCGTCTAACATCTAACATTTCTGCAAGGAGTTTTGGGTCGTCTACCAGCATAGCGAACTCTTCAAAGTCGAAAGACATGTCCGGGCGGACCAGGCGGCAGCACACAATAGCGATGGTGGCCATGACAGCTTGGACGAAGCCATCAGTCAGGTCCTCTACGCTGAGTCCAAGCGTTTCGAAGTTCTCTGAGTGGACAGTAAGTCCCTTTCTGTTGCTGTGTGCCAGTCACCGATGGTGTCCTTGAAGGACAAGTTCGTGCCCAAGTACTCCCAGGAACTTTTGGTACCGTCCAACGTGTCATTCAAAGGGAGGCGTGCGCGCCTGCTGAAGATACAGAGCGTCTTGTGTGGCGTGGATCATCATACGGGTATCGAATACGTACTGCTGACCTTCCTCGTCCGGAAGGGTGCAAGCGTGATACCACTGGGAACTGGACCACTTCTTATGCCCGATGAGCGTTTGGACGATAACCTTCTCGAACCTAAGGTCCTGTGCCATCAGCGCGTCCAGTTCCTTCTTCGACGTGACTGTGTACACCCCTTGACCGCAATTACTGTACGGAATCTTGATGACGGCCTTACCGTGAAGATCATTGACGACTGTAGGGATCTGATCCTTAGTGACCCGCATGATCGTTCGAGGAAAGCGGATCCGGAGCCCCCTCCCTCCTTCCTGCTTGTTAAAATCTTCGAAGGCAAGGGTAGCCAGAAGCTTGTTCCTCCCTCCGGATAGGCAACAGGCGATGGGGTTAAAAACGACGGTCTTTGTGGTGACAGGGATGCGCATCCAGGGTTTTTGGGTAACGTAGCGGAAAGCAGCTCTGATGGCATGCCATTGACTTTCCTTGTCTTTGACCTCCATGACGCCATCCATCCAGCGCAGCTGCTGATGCTCTGGTGCCATATTCATGTTACACTTCACCATGTACACTGGCTCCTTTGTGAGGTCGGCTAACGCAGTGGCGTATCCGCTGTTTTCTAAGAGGTTCTTGTCATGTAGAACTGCAAGAGGGGCGTTGTGAAGCTCGGCGTGGCATTTACTGAAGACGACGTTACGGAAGGTATCACCTATGAGCTTGTGGTATCCGCTATCTTTTCCCGTACCGTGTGGCGTGTACTTCTGCCCACTGGGACAGGAGTTGACTTCTAGTACGACCATTTCTCGGCTGCCGGTGGATGTCAGGCAAGGGAAGAGGTCAGCACCGGCCCAGCGGAAGTGCTTCGGTTGATAGGTGAGGAGTTTAAGAAGGGAGTCAGGATCAACGTCCTTGTGTTTCTTGCAGTGTCTGGAATAAGAAAACATAACAAAAAACATTAATATCCAGTATTAATTTATATGTATGTCAGTTTCAAGTGTGAGTTTAATGAAGTGGTTTTAGCAATTATTACACGAGAGTAAATGAAAACAATATTAGTAATAATCGTACCAATAACAAAATTCTCGATTGTGATTGGTCATCCGCGCGCCAATTACAGCTCAATTCCAACTTTTTGTAATTGGATAGCTGTAATTGGATACTTACATTGCGCGCGCACATAATTTTTTTTTTTTGTTGCTTTCCTGTAAAAGATCAACAACTCGTGCTTCGGGTTTCATCAGGGTATCTAAACACCGAGAAACAGATGAAAGCACAAGGCCTCTTCGGCCGAGTGCTTTTATTGTTTCAAGGTGTTTGGATACCCTGATGAAACCCGAAGCACGAGTTTTTGATCTGGCTTCTCAAAGTATGCCACAATGCAATTTCACAGGGTAGTGTGATATGGCTTTGTTTTTCCTGAGACAATGTGAATAATCTTAGGTTTGGTTTTGAATTCTATTTTGGGTGTTAGTGTGCTTTTATGCGCGTTTGAAGATGGCAGCGTCTGTTGAGGAGCACATCGAAGGCCGTTTTCGAAAAGCCAAAAGTGCGGAGAAGAGGAATTGAAGTTGTTAGAAGAGAGTATTCCGAAGTCAACAGCTTACAAAACTAAATGGGCGGTCAAAATGTGTCGTGAGTGGCAGATTAATCGGAAAGCTAAAGTTCCTGTACTTGATGTGGGTGGAGCATTCAAATGTTATCAAGAATTGCACAAAGTCCGGGTTTACCTCGGTGTAAGAACCTGTGACTTTTTTCTTTGTTTTTTACCTTTGTAGTATTGCATTCCCAGTTGACTCTATTGTTTTATGCCTTTTGTTTTCTTTGTTTTACGTCACTCGTGAGTTTCACAGGTTCTTACACCGAGGATGAGCCCAAAGTCCAGCCATTGAGTTCAGATTTAGAAAGAATGGATGCCTGCTCGTTAAACTACTGGCTCAGCAAATTTGTCCAAGAGATCAGTGCGAATAATAAAGGGGAGATGTATTCAGCGAAGACCCTTTATGGCATTAATTATCTGTGGAATTCGAAGGTATCTTGTTGAAACTGTGGGAAGCGAAGCGCTAAATCAACTACAAGCCGAAGATAAAAGGTAAATGGTAGAAACATTATTTTATAAATAATACTGTTTGCAAAATCTGTATTGATCGTATATTATTTCAGGCGTTTAAAATGACGTTTTACTTCTGCAGATTTGTCATTTTCCGTCGCTGTCTCGACGCCGAGATGAAAGATACTACGAGGAAAGGTGTTGTTTATTTTTTAATTCAGCTTCGCTGTCAAATTGTGAAATTAACATTGTTGTTAACGGTGCAAAAATAAACTGTTGTTTTGTTTAACTTCTTTTGTTTTGATGCACGAATCTAGATATCCAATGAGGAATCAGATGAAAACTACATGTGGTTTGGATATGTGATCCAAAACACACGTAGTTTTCATCTGGGTTTTCATTGGGTATCAAAACTCATGCATGTGACGAATTTAGCCATTTTTATTGGCTGAATAACTCGTGAATTGTTAATGAGTTTTAGAACCTACTTTGAAACTGATAGAAAATATCCTAGACGTTTTGAGTGCAAAAAACTCCACAAAGACTTCTAATCTGAAATTAGATCTGACCACTTTACCCTAGGATTCTTCTCAGTTATCTGTTCTGAAATGTGTCCAGCATCCTATTTTTTTTTCTTTTCATTTTCCAGTTCTCAGCTCCACACAACAGGCAGATTTTACGTTGTAGGGGTTGATTTTGGTCATGCATACATGAAATCAATACATCTTATTTAAATTGATTCGTTTATGTGGAACTCTGGTATGGAACGACGTACCTGTTGATGATCTGCTCGGTGTTCAGCTGCATGAAGGTGGACACGGTGGGGTGAGTCTGTTTCCCGCGCAAATCGGGGAACAGGAAGCTGAACGACCGGGACTCTATGGGATGGATCACGTAAGCCATGACTGACAGGTGGAGAGTTGGGCGTCTTACGCGGAGTCTGTTGGTTAGGTTATAATGAGGCTATCTGTATAAGTAGGTTTGGCCCTGGCGAAAAGTTATCGCGTTCGCAAATTTCAAAGACAAACTGACTGAAAAAAGCACACTACACCATTCCCTCGGTATAGCCAGTACCTTACGTATGCGCACAACCATATCACCCTGGCAGTGGCAGCCATGGACAGCTGTTTCGTCCTAGTTAGGACTCATCAGCTTGGCATAGCCAGTGTGCTTTTTGCAGTTATAGTTTGTCTATGGTTTTTTTTTTTGCACACGCGGTCCTGAAATACGGATCCACCTCTCCATACGTATGCCGAGGACTGTTTTGCGGTCCCTAGCCAACAGCTACCACATGGCTTATGTGGAGCTGTCGCTTAAAGGGATGCTCAATGCATCCGCCTTGGTAGAAAAGTGGTGGGGTGGATGATCTTTTGTGAGACCCTGCCTGGCTATGCTACTTACTAAGATGAAACAGCTGCCCATAGCATTCTCGTCCCCAAAGCCTTCGTTTCGTTTGGTCAGCGGAAAAAACGAAGGCTCTGGGAACGAAGGCTCCGAGATTTGAATGAAACCTTAAAGATCTCTCTGGAAAACACTTTGAAAGTCACGAGTTAACGGAAAAATAACTTTGCTACACGCATAAAAAACCTAATATTGTTCGGATGTGTAACATTTAAAATAAAATGATCTTTTGTTGCTCTTTGTTTCCGAAAATACGGTAAAATTCTCACGCGAATTCCGAATCTCGGAATGAATTTACAAAACCGACGCGTGAACTTGACATCTCCATTCAAATTTTCAAAAATACTGGTCACGTGTGACGGAGCATGGCTGTAAAAACGCTCGGCAAGATCTAAAAAGTCAAACGTTTACAAAATCCAGTAGGTAGCGCCGCAAACACACCTTCCCACGCACAACATTATCTACAACTAATTTCTGCTCGGGCTTCAGATCTTCAACGCCTGGAAAACACTGCAAACTTATGGAAATCGCTTCTCTAATTTGGCTTACGTCAACCATGGGCGCTTTTCATTCGACCAAAAATCCGGGTATTCCGTGTAACGAATGGAACAGCATTTTCCGGTTGGTTGTTCCAGGCCATCACGTTCTAAGTTTCGCGCGAAAATCAAAATAAACCAAAGCAAAACAAATGGCGGACTCGTTGCCTCTTTTACTTGCTTTGAAGTTGTTTGATGAGTCTGAAGTTAAAACGAACGATATTTTAAGCGAGAACGATGATATTATTTTTTTCAGTGCAGCTAGCTGTTACATGCGAAGGAATTTTAAAAAATCGAGTCGGCGTCTACTTTGTGCTCGTGACTTTAATACTTCATTCGTTTAATACATAAGCTTATAAGCATTTCTGTGCTACTTACCAGTCCTAGCTGTGGCCATTTCTGCTGTTGTACTAGCTATGTTACGTGGGTAATCGTGCTCGAGCAAGAGCTGTAAGCTTTCGGTGAAAAACAAACATGCCGTGCACTGATATTGAGACGCCATCTTGGCTATGCGAACACGTTCGATTCCGGCTCGGAGAAGCTGGGCCGAGCAGGAATGGTCGAATGGAACGGTATTTTCCGGTTGTTCCGATTTTCCGGAATTTTATTCCGGGAAATTTACGTTCCATTCGCTTCCCAACCCGGAATTTCCGGAATTTTTGGTTGAATGGAAAGCGCCCCATGTTATCAGAAAACTGTTGAATCGTACAGCCCACATTTTTGCCTAAACTTTGCGCGCGAAAGTAAGCGTAAAGGACCGTACGATGCACCGGCGGCCAGTCGACATACTTGTCTGGCCCGTGCACCAAAATAATGCACGTAGTGTGGGAAATTTTCAGTTGCCACGAACAATGTAAGGGGAAAATTCTGCCTACCAAAAAGCTCAGAAAATTTAAAATCGAAAACTAGCTTATCAACTCGCCCATAAACAAGCAAGTAATTACGATACCTTTGATCGGTCCAAAAGATAATATTTTCCCGTTGGATGTTGTAGAGTCTTTTGCTGCTGACATCCGGAATGATTTCTCGAACGTTTAGGATCACTGACGAAACTTGAAATGAAAATTTCGGCGCTTTCTCGATATATCAACAACAATGGCTTAGCAGTCTATGAATATTCCATAAACCATTCAATACAAAAGAAAAAATTAACGTAACAATGGATAAAAAGAACGAAGTATAGAGCGTTTTCACTCACGTGACCTTCAGTCCCGTGGGACTCAAATGACAAAGGCCATGGCAGCCATGTTGGTATTCCTAACAAAAGAAGTTAATTAAAATTCGTTTGTACGGGAACACCAATATGGCGGCTATGACGTCAAGTGAAAACGCTCTATTGTTATATTTCATTTTGTTGTTGATATATCGAGAAGCTACCAAAATTTCCCTCGCATGCAGAACTTTGGTCTCTTACACGGCTATTGTTGCTCGGTCGCGAACACACGAAAGTGACTCTAGACCTGCTGCTCGCCGATTGGGCAGAATAATACAAAGGATTTTTTCTGCCCAATCAGGAGTCTGCATTTGCGCGGCCTTTTCGAAATACTCGTGTAAGTATCAGTTCCCAGGGCCCCTCTTCGCCGTTCTTGAAAACGTATGCCGATTTTCGTCGCGCCCCAACTAATTGCCTTACTAAGGCTCGGAGATCCCGTTGTAACAGACAGTTGTCTTCTTTCTAGCCAAAACCCATACATTCAGTGTAAAATTACGAGTCCATTGACTGTTTTTCATTTTGCAGTTTGAGCTCACAAAAAGTAATTTGAATGGCGGGTCGGATTTCGAGTATCGACATGAAAATGGCGTCGCTTGTAGCAACGAACTTGATTAATCGGACATTAATCCTCAATTCGCTTTTTACATTGGCGGTAAGTGGTACTCATTCGCGTAGATGCTGTGTTCTTCAGTCTTGGACGAGTCATTTTGCCTCTCAATCCGGGGGTGGGGGGGGGGGGGGGGGCGTGTACTCCCCCTATATAAGCTATAGGTATGTGACGCTCCAATGGGTATGAGTTTTAAGACTTTTGATCCGAAAACGGGTATAAATTTGACGTGAAGTGAAACACGGGAGCGTATAAACGTAGTTAGGTCTGAAAACGGGTGTGAAAAATGAGGTAATTTGGTCTAAAATAGGGTCAGGATTTGGAGAACCGGGCCGCACACCCCATCCAAAAATTCCGGGGAGTACCCCTTGGGCACTTTGCTCAGAAGCCAGGAATAAGCCCTTCTTTAGCCTGCATGATCAGTGAACAGGAGAAATTGTTCATTTGTGCAAAAAAACTAAACATCAGATGCTGGAGCTGAACAGTCATGTTAAACTAAACAACTCAGATTAACCGCCTTGACGAGCTACTAGAAGAGCCTTTCCAAACAATTTGCCAATAACAAGTAGTGATTTTATTCAATCAATTCAAGCAGTTTCTTGTTTACCAAGAAAACCATGTCTGAATATTAGGCTTCTTTTCATTAGTGCGTTTTCGTCACTGGACAATGTGATACACTTTAGTCTTTCGTCCACGATAAAACCCCCAAAACGCACGGTCCTTTTAACGGAGCTTAACGAAAACAACAACAAAAAAAGACACAAAGCTTTGTTTTCAACAATGCATTAGTAATGTATGGAAGGAAGGCGAAAACAGGCAGATCAATGTTTGCCTTTTTTAAGATAAAAATGCACTAGGGACATAGAAGTTACGTAACAGACTGCATTTAACAATTTAATTGTTAAAAGCATTCATGATGAGGTTGAGTTATATATTCAACTCCGACATAGATCGACATACCCTGAGTGTCAGAGGCTTTTCTCGTGCTCTCATCTCTCTAATATTACACGCCTCTTGTCTCTTATATTTTCGTAACCAGAATGTAGAAAACCGAAATAAAGCCGGGGGGAAAATCTGAAACTTCAGATCGTCCGCCATGAGTTTTACTACGAACATATACCAATTAATTTAGGCCTTCAATTAAAAATTAAGTTCAATTCAGCATTCAGCTGAGAATTCTACCGAGTGCGATTAACATGAAGCTAGAAAGAAAAACATTGCATCCAAATTGGTACGACTACAACACTTTGTTTTAGTAAATTCGTCCGGTTGTACATGTAGATTCAAAAAGTGAAAGCGTTCAACAAACACTAACTAGCAGGTTTGCTCGGCATGTCATCATCTTGAAGTAAGTTCTCGTTATATTTAATTAGTCCAAACCAAGTGCTATCAAATAAAACATTTCTGCGAATCTTTACTTTCCGAAATCAAATTTCACGTTATCTCCAATTAATATGAAAGGCGCCCACTGTCCTTCGTCAGAGAAGCTGTTACTTCTCATCCACTTTATAGCCTGGTGAAGAGATTCACTGGCACTTTCTCCACGAACAAGGTGCTCGTAGAAACGACTCATGAACTGCTCTGTTGCAATATCGTCTATGGCCCACAGTGCCACTAACACTGAGCGTGCACCAGATCCTAAGAACGCGCGGGCGATTCCAACAACACCCTCCGCTCTGATCTGTCCACGTCCACTGTGACAACAGCTGAGGACTACCAGTTTGGCTCGCAGTCGAACTTGGGAAATGTCAGTCATTGTCAACAAGTAGTCTTTTTCTTGTGGAATTTCATTAGTGGGACGCGGAGGGGCAAGAACAATTTCTCCCCTTTCGGCATTACCATGAGCAGCAAAATGTATCAGACTCATTGAAGTTATGCTTTGAAGTACCGCCTGCTTAGTTGCTTGCTTTCCTAACAAAGGCTCAACTCCGAGAAGTCGTCCAATCATCTCTGCTTCCATTTTTGCAAAAGGCAGTTTCGCCGGTTCACAAATATCTTCTTTGTACAGCACCTCTCCAACATCAGGATCCCCTACTATCAGTGCACCAGTCTGACTATGATAGTCTGCTGCACTGTCCTGAATAAGCTTGAGAGTCGTCAAAGAAGGAACGATGCGGATCCTGAAAGTATCTGATAAATTATTCCCACTTTCATCCTTTAACGCCGCAAGTGCAACGTTGTAAAGTACGCGATCAGGGATAAAGAGTATTTCAGGTTCATTGAGTAAGTCAGCTACAGGGTCGATGATCATTTTGTAATACAGAGCAAGAATCGCTTCCGTATCTTCTTTCGGCTTCTGGAGAGCTGCCATGCTATCATCCCTTGATGTCGATTCTTGCGTTGGCTGGCTAGCGTTTGACATCTTTGAAGGAAACCATGATCGATCTTCGCAGTGCTTTTGAGATAAAATATGAAACTTTCTGAAGGTTTTGTTGCCAAAAACATCAACAACATTTTGTGTGGAACCTTTCCAGTCATTGACGACTATTTGTCGAAAAAGTATTGGTTTTCCCGCTTTAAGTATCCACAAAAATATATATTGCGCGTAATACGAAATGTAAAGACAAGTGCAGTTTCTTTCCTTCTCCATAATTTTTTCAATGCGAACCCATGTCTGTGGATTAAATGATATCTGCGTTTTCAAGGAGTACTGAGCTGACATTAAATCTGCTAGGGCTCTGGCGCGTCCAAGTTCTGCAGCGTAAAAAGCGTCAGAATGATTCTGAGTAGCACAAAACAAATAACTGAGGAACTGGTAAAAATCAACATGTTCGTCAAAAAACGATATTTTGAAGTGATCATTTTCTCTCAATAAACTACGCATTTTCTCAAACCCGCGAATGCTGGCAAAGAGGTGAGATTTAGCTTCATGTATGTTACCTTCCAATACCATTACCAGTGAAAGGTTAGCGTGGATCTTTAACTCGGATCGAATGTGTCCAGCCTCTCTATGTAATGTAAGCGCTTTCTCGAGATATCCTTTTGCCTTGGCATATTCACCGAGAGACCGAAACAGAGCTCCTAGATGTCCGTAGCATGTAGCTACGTGTTGCCTGTCGCCAATTTCTTTTGCGATTGCAAGTGCCTTTTCGAGATATTCTATAGCCTTGCCATATTCACCGAAATATATAAATATACTTCCTAGGTTTCCGTAAGCTGCTGCTTCTCCTTCCCTATGGCCAATTTCTTTGTTAATCGTAAGCGCTTTCTCGTGATATTCCTTTGCCTTGACAAATTCTCCGAGACGCCGAAACACAGTTCCTAGGTTTCCGTAGCATAAGGCTTCTTTTGCCCTGTCGCCAATTTCTTTTGTGATCGTAAGTCCTTCTTTGAGATATCCTTTAGCCTTGGCGTCTTCACCGAGAGACTGAAGCACAGTTCCTAGGTTTACACTATGTTCTACTTGACCTTTCCTGTTGCCAATCTCTTTTGCGATCGTCAGTGCTTTTTCGAAAGATTCTTTAGCTTTTGCATATTGGCCGATAGAATGAAACACATTTCCTAGGTTTCCGTAATCTTCTGCTTCCCCGTTGATGTCACCAATTTCTTTTCTGATCGCGAGTGCTCTATCGTGATATTCTTTGGCTTTGGTATATTCACAGAGAGACTGCAACACTGTTCCTAGGTTTCCGTAGCATGTTGCTTCTTGTTTCCTGTCGCCAATTTTTTTTGTGATAGCAAGCGCTTTTTCGAGATATTCTTGAGCCTTGGCATATTCACCGAGAGACCGTACCACATTTCCTAAGTTTCCGTAGCATGCTGCTTCACCTTTCCGGTCACCAATTTCTTTTGTCATCGCTAGTGCTTTTTCGAGATATTCTTTAGCCTTGGCATATTCACCAAGACACCAAAAAGCAATTCCTAGGTTTATGTTGGATGATGTTTCTTCTTTCCTAGCGCGAACTTCTTTTGTGATCGCAAGTGCTTTTTCGAGATATTCTATAGCTTTGTGATATTCTCCGAGGGACTGAAATACGGTTCCTAAGTTTCCGTAAGCGATGCCTTCTCCTCTCCTGTCACCAATTTCCTTTGTCATCGCAAGTGCTTTTTCGTGATATCCTTTTGCCTCGACATACTCACCTAGACATCGACAAACAGTTCCCAGGTTACCGTAACAGGTTGCTTCTCTTTGCCTTTCTCCAGTTGCTATGGCGATGGAAAGTGCTTTCGTATAAAGCTCTTTTGCTTCTTTATATTTACATTGTTGTTGATATACTCCCGCTAGTTCAAGGATTACGGTTCCTTCCATGTCTGTTTTACCGCTTTGTCGGAGTAAGGCCAGGAGCTTTCTACCGCATTCTAGAGCACTCGTGTGATTATTCATAAGACGGTACCCAATAATCATTGGGAAATATACCACTTCGCAAGTTAATCTTATGAATTCCGTTTCTTTTTGGAGAGCTTTGTTGTTGAGGAGAAGCAAACATTCCTTGAATAACTCGATAGCTTTTTGAACACGATTGGTGTTAAAAAGGAACCATGCAATGGCTGTACCAATACACAAAGCTTCTAGCACTTGGTCTATGTTGTCCATGACAGTATTTTCTAAAAAGACAAACAAATAAAATAAAACATGTAAAAATAAGTCTAATAGTTTGTAAGCACGCGTGTTTGTTGTTTATGTTTTAAGGTGTTACCAAAGTTGAATAGAACTGAAGTAGGCAATAATAGTACAGTCGAAACTCCCCTCAGTAAACGACCACCCACAATACAAAGCCAAGGTGGTCGCTTTCGGGAGGTGGTCGCTTTTGGGAGCTGTTCGCTTTCGGGAGCTGTTCGCTTTCGGGAGGTGGTCGCTTTCCGGAGGTGGTCGTTTTCGGGAGGTGCTCTCTTTCAGGAGGTGTTCGCTTTCGGGAGGTGGTCGCTTTCGGGGAGGTGGTCGCTTTCGGTAGGTGGTATCTTTCGGGAGATGGTCGCTTTCGGGAGGTGGTCGCTTTCGGGAGGTGATCGATTTCGGGAGGTGGTCGCTTTCGGGGGGTGTTCGCTTTCGGGAGGTGGTCGCTTTCGGGAGGTGTTCTCTTTCGGGAGGTGTTCGCTTTCGGGAGGTGGTCGCTTTCGGGGAGGTGGTTGCTTTCGGGGAGGTGGTCGCTTTCGAGAGGTGGTCTCTTTCGGGAGGTGGTCGCTTTCGGGAGGTGGTCGCTTTCGGGAGGTGGTCGCTTTCGGGAGGTGGTCGCTTTCGGGAGGTGGTCGCTTACGAGAGGTCATACCAGAGGTTTCTTTTTACTGTAAATAACATGAACCTGTATAGTAATTTCCACGAAATAAGCACCTAACTATCAGCGAAAACTATTTTATCATATAGAAGTTTTGATGCAAGGGACAAAATTTTTGTTGTATTGGAGTTGTTCTAGTCACCTGTAACACATTTTGCGTCTGTAGTGGCACCGAAATATGGGCGAGTGGTCGCTTACCAGAGGTTAAAAACAATAGAAGTATTGAAATCACCAGCGGTGAAAGTGGTGGCGGTCGCTTACCAGACGTTTCAATTATAAGATTGGTTGGAGAAAAGTAATTTATCCATTATAACTTATTTAATAAGTGTTTATGTTATAATGAATATATTTTGCTTATTTCAATTTCCGAGGAAGTGTGGTTGGGGCTTCCTCTAGGATTTTAAATTTAGTGTTTGTCTTTTAATAGAGTTTATTTGCTCTTTTAAGGCTGGTTTTCACTAGCGCATAAGCATAAGCACAAGCCAACATACGCAGACTCAGTAACATGTTGATCATTAGTGCCTATTGTTCTGTTTTGTTCAAACAATTGGAACTAATGAATAACACGTTACTGAGTCTGCTTATGTTGGCTTGTGCTTATGCTTATGCGCTAGTGAAAACCAGCCTTTACAAGTGCGACCATGAAAACCGTGAACGCCCAAAATATGTATGTAATGTGTATTGTCTTACGGCCCATCAGATTCAAGAACCAGCAAACAAGAAGCCGACAACTGTAGACTGTTAGACCCAGACTTCGACTGGAAAAAAATTGGTATTTGAGGTGGTCGCTTGGGAGAGGTGGTCGGTTAGGAGAGGTGGTCGCTTAGGAGAGGTGGTCGCTTAAAAGAGGTGGTCGCTTAGAAGAGGTGGTCGCTTAGAAGAGGTGGTCGCTTAGAAGAGGTGGTCGCTTAGGAGAGGTGGTCGTTTAGAAGAGGTGGTCGCTTAGAAGAGGTGGTCGCTTAAGAGAGGTGGTCGTTTAGAAGAGGTGGTTGCTTAGAAGAGGTGCTCGCTTAGGAGAGGTGCTCGCTTAGGAGAGGTGGTCGCTTAGAAGAGGTGGTCGCTTAGGAGAGGTGTTCGCTTAGAAGAGGTGGTCGCTTAAGAGAGGTGGTCGCTTAGAAGAGGTGGTCGCTTAGGAGAGGTGGTCGCTTAGAAGAGGTGGTCGCTTAGGAGAGGTGGTCGCTTAGGAGAGGTGGTCGCGAAGGAGAAGTGGTCGCTTAGGAGAGACTGTTAGACCCAGACTTTGACTGGAAAAAAATTGGTATTTGAGGTGGTCGCTTGGGAGAGGTGGTCGGTTAGGAGAGGTGGTCGCTTAGGAGAGGTGGTCGCTTAAAAGAGGTGGTCGCTTAAAAGAGGTGGTCGCTTAGAAGAGGTGGTCGCTTAGAAGAGGTGGTCGCTTAGAAGAGGTGATCGCTTAGGAGAGGTGGTCGTTTAGAAGAGGTGGTCGCTTAGAAGAGGTGGTCGCTTAGGAGAGGTGGTCGTTTAGAAGAGGTGGTTGCTTAGAAGAGGTGCTCGCTTAGGAGCGGTGCTCGCTTAGGAGAGGTGGTCGCCTAGAAGAGGTGGTCGCTTAGGAGAGGTGTTCGCTTAGAAGAGGTGGTCGCTTAGGAGAGGTGGTCGCTTAGGAGAGGTGGTCGCTTAGGAGAGGTGGTCGCTTAGAAGAGGTGGTCGCTTAGTAGAGGTGGTCGCTTAGAAGAGGTGGTCGCTTAGGAGAGGTGGTCGCGAAGGAGAAGTGGTCGCTTAGGAAAGGTGGTCGCTTACGAGAGGTGGTCACTTAGGAGAGGTGATTCTTAGGAGAGGTGGTCGCTTAGGAGAGATGGTCGCTTAGGAGAGGTGGCCGCTTAGAAAAGGTGGTCGCTTAGGAGAGGTGGTCGCTTAAAAGAGGTGGTCGCTTAGGAGAGGTGGTCGCTTAAGAGAGGTGGTCGCTTAGAAGAGGTGGTCGCTTAGAAGAGGTGGTCGCTTAGTAGAGGCGGTCGCTTAGAAGAGGTGGTTGCTTAGGAGAGGTGGTCGCGAAGGAGAAGTGATCGCTTAGGAGAGGTGGTCGCTTAGGAGATGTGGTTGCTTAGGAGAGGTGGTCGCGAAGGAGAAGTGGTCGCTTAGGAGAGGTGGTCGCTTAGGAGAGGTGGCCACTTAGGAGAGGTGATTCTTATGAGAGGTTGTCGCTTAGGAGAGGTGATCTCGAAGGAGAAGTGGTCGTTTAGGAGAGGTGGTCGCTTAGGAGAGGTGGTCACTTAGAAAAAGTGGTCACTTAGGAGAGGTGGTCGCTTAGGAGAGGTGGTCGCTTAGCAGAGGTGGTCGCTTAGAAGAAGTGGTCGCTTAGGGGAGATGGTCGTTTAGAAGAGGTGGTCGCTTAGGAGAGGTGGTCGCTTAGGAGAGGTGGTCGCTTAGGAGAGGTGGCCACTTAGGAGAGGTGATTCTTAGGAGAGGTTGTCGCTTAGGAGAGGTGGTCTCGAAGGAGAAGTGGTCGCTTAGGAGAGGTGGTCGCACATGGAGGTTCGACTGTAATTGTGACTAATACGGAGATTCAGGCCCCGTCCACACAAATGCGTTTCTATTTGAAAACATATAAATTTGTATACGTTTTTTTCCCCTGTCGTCCGCATTAATACAGCGTTTTCGATCACAAAAAAACAGAAATGGAATGAATGAAATGGATTAGTCTGGCCAAAATATTTTGCGTCTACAAAATGGCACAGCCAATACGGAAACGAGACTGGTCAAGGTGTTCACACGTTGTCGGTACAGTTGGAACCGTTACGGATCCAAAATTGTACCTTCTCCAAAAGTAGGAAGAAAACGTGCACGGATAGGTACAAAATATCAAAAGAATGCCAAAAAATGGCATTTATGTCAGCCCGACGTTTTCAAGATTCTTAGCCTGCGTGACATATCTCGCAGGCTAGGAACCATAATAATAATAGTAGTAGTAATAATAATAATAATAATAATAATATAATAATAATAATAACTACAGGGAGTGGCTGAGACACAATAAGCATTACCCAGCAGAACATCCGGCAACTGGAGAGAATCGAATCGAATAATAACAATAATAATCATAATCATAAATAATAAGGGTAGCACACAGCCCGGGGGAAGAGGGTTGTGCAGGGTCGGTCCGCCCCTGCCCTTTTGCCAGGACCAGGTGGCTGCTGGCCCGGCAGCTTAGTACCTGTTTAGGGTCCCATGCTCAGGGTGACGAGTGCCTGTGCCCACAGGGAAGGGTATTGACCCATGGGATAAGCGAGGAGTCCCTAAAAAAAACATTCTCACTATATGATGTGATGTCAAGTGTAAACCCAAATCCTGAAAACGGCGTGAGTGGGACCGGAACCATTGGTGAAGGTCCCTCGCCCGGCATGGTGTCTGGGGGACAGCAGTCAGCGCCAGGTCGTAATCCAGTTACTGCTAGGAGAGGGTGGGGTCCCAGGAATAACAAGATTGTCATGGAATGTTACTTTCGTAGCCTGACACCGGTTAAGAGAGGGTATCGAAAACGGATGCTTCACTTCTGGGAACAGCTGGGTGAATTT
>JAJLRJ010000009.1:2425000-2542500 GCA_024195265.1 Dendrophyllia cribrosa
TTCGGCTCAAGCAATAGCCTAATATCAAATTCAACTTTAAACAAAATACATCACTACGAGGCTTAGGGGAATGATCGTGGGGATTTATATGGTTTATTCCCCAAAGCCTCGTAGTGATGTCTTTTGTTCAAAGTTGAATTTTAATATATCGAAATTGAGCTATTCCAAGCCTCAGCATCCCCCCTCCCCCGCCGGTATTTTTCAATTTCAAATTCCCCCGACGGTGGGGATAGCCTGCGTTCCTTGCTCCCCGCGGAAAACGCGTGAAGCAAAGGAAATAGGAGACGTGTGCGCGCAGGTCCACCGCGGTCAAACGTCCGAGCCGTTTTTCGTTTTATTTAGTGGGATTTTATTTAATATTAAATGGAAATATGGGCAAGGATGTATAAAAAAAACTAGTCGACGTACTTACTATCTTTTAATTTTTCTCAAAATGATGAGCTTTTTCCCGTTGAAAACTGACCAAAACTCTTTGCGCCTGATCACAGTTCACAGTTTTTAAACGCTTAGAACTTTTTTAGTAAACTTTCAAAACGTTTGGTAAATTGACGGTGTCTTGGCAATATAGTAAACTTTAAACAGTGAAAATGACAATCTTAACTTTTAAATACTTTGCTTAACTTTTGCAAATTTCCCTCGTTTGATCGCGGTTAAGCGCGCAGGCTACGGTGGGGACAGGCGATATGTGCAAACGCCACGGCGGGTCTTTCAAAAGTGTGTAAATACCCCACCCAAAACGCCGGAAGACCAAAATTATATATTGTTGCAAACTGAAGCTAAAAATCTCAATTCCATCGAATATCAGTCTCACACAAACAGATATTTTTTCTCACGTGCGATCATATTCTCCGCCGCCATTATTTTAAGGGGGCCAAAAACCTATGACAGAACCAACATCCTTGCTTGCAAGGAGTATATGAATAATAAATAATAAAACTGATGTGATAGGTAGAGGTAAATAAGTTTTAAATTAACTTAATTATATAAGGTTAGATTTTAGGTTTACGATAATTAGTTATATTTAGATAAATAATTTTAACTTCGATAGTTTGTGCTTGTAAGGTTGTTTTTTTAAACGTTTTATCATTATTGTATGTTAAGTAGTCCACGGCTCACTGGAAGAGCATTTTTTAATGAAAGTGATCCCGTGTTTTTAAATAAAGATGATGATGATATACTAATTTGACTTCTGGAGAAGGTAAGAAAGAGTTGACTTTTTTAGCTTAATTTAAGGGAAAATCAGGGATCAAAATAGTTATTTTAAAACACGCCCTTGCGACCCAACTAAAAGATTCACCCTCAGTTTTCTGTTTGTGTTCCAAGCGAGAAGCGGACAGAAATTGGTCGCACAAGGAAGCTTACGACACACCAGTGCAATTAATCTACAGTGCACGCTTCGAAGAAATGAAAAGTTAATTATTCATAAAAGGGTTGGTTATTCTTAAAGGCGATCTTGGACGCTTACGATTAGTGTAGGTACTTACGGGATCTTTTAATTACAAAATTTTACTGTGTAAACGATTTTTCGGAAGAATATATTCTGAATTTTCGCTAATTTCTTTTTTTAACAGCGGAGAGCATGGTGTTAAACTGAACTCGTCCTCAGGGCTTCCCCGCGTCCAAAATGGGGAAGCGAAGAAGATAATTTTGCACTAGTGGGGACTTCAATAGCCGTTAAATACAGGAATGGCTCCGAGCCGTTTGAAAGGAAACCGCTGACCTCATTAGCATCCATTTCTCTCTTTTTTTTGTTTGTGCCTGGATTAGAACGAAAGTAGGCTTTTATTATCAGATAAAATTAGGCCTAGGCAAAGCGATTATTAGATCTAAGCTAGATTCGCGATTAGGTTAGATTTAGGGATAGGGGTCACCTTTTATAATTAAATTTTTGTTGGGTTTGCCGGATCAACCCAGTGGTCTAGTGGTGAAGGAGGGATGTTAGCACGCAGGAGATTCCGGGTTCGATTCTTGGTGATTTATTGGATTATTAGTGATTGATAAGAAAAAAATTCTATAATTGGTTAAAAATTTTTCTAAGTGTCGCTCGGAGCCATTCCTGCAATTAACGCCATGTGGGGACATCAGTGGGCGCCATCTTGGACTGAAAAAACCCGGCACAAGAGCCTGGGAACAAGTTGAGAATGAACCCAAAAAAAACATGTACGGATGGAGGCTGTTTCTTTGAGGCAGTACGCACCTCTCGGAACGCCTAACAAGATTGGCTGAGAAACAATAGGACAAACAACAGAACAATGGACCCTAGCCCTGAAAACAATACATGTGCGTGATAACCAGGTCCAATGAAATTAGAGGTTCTGAAGAGGTGCGTGGCTACTGGTTTCTTTATTACCAACTGATACAACCTAAGTTTTATTTACAAACTTAAATGCTAATAACAAGTATCTGTATTTCACTGTTAGCTCTGTTCTTTCTTCATACTCTTTTCCTTCGTGAACATTGTCTATGCAATGTATTCTTTCAGTTTTATGAACATTCCTGCTCCATGGTATTTTGTCATGGACCATAGCATTTCAATTTGTTTGACTTTCATCTGTGACTTCTGCTCTTTGCCTTTCGCCCGCCACACTGTGTCGTAAACCGTAGAACAAATAAATAGACATGCCTAAAAAAAAGACAAATATTTAACTTGAGAGCAGTTCCTATTATAGCGAGAGCTAATATTTTCTATCCAAGACCCAAAGAAACAACAGGTGACAAGGAACCAAAATGCGATGATTTCTAGTAAAGTTAAATTTATTTCGGGCGCGAAAAGCGGGATCAAGCGCCGGCGAAATGGTTTCGTTTCGAGCCGCGGGTTGCTATACGACATTTTCACATTCTTACTGAATGATACAATAAATAGGAAAACTCTCAGTCTAGTCACGAAATGTGTGTAAAGCGCGGTAATTTCCGCGCCAAAAGTGAGAGATCGGAGGGAAATGCTTAGTTACTAAGCTGGATCTGTCATCTTCCTTGCAGTTAACTCTCTTTTAACTGACACCTCTTAAGACAGACACCTAAAGTTGGTCCCTGGCACGCTTCAGTTACTCGTTTAGCTGTAACGAAACTCTCTATAAGATGGACACCTTTCTAAGACAGACACCTAAAGTTGGTATCTACTGCACTTCAGTCACTCATTTTACTGTAACTTAACTCTCCATAAAATGGACTCTTAGACAGACACCTGACGTTGGTCCCTACCACCCTTCAGTCACTCACACCGACCTATCAGTGAGGCCAATGAGATGGACACCTCTTTAAGACGGAATGTAACGAGTGACAGTCAATCACTGGTCATGACGGTGTCCGTCTTAGAGAAAGTTGAGTGTGATCCAGTAATTAAAAAAGCTTGATTATCAGTGAAATTCTGTGAACCTTGAGGAAGATTACCCTACCCTACTTTACCGCTACATAAGATAGGCACTGGGATTTACTATCTTTAGAGCACTCACCTATTACCATCCAAACAGCGAATCGTAACCAGGTCAAGTAAGAGAGTTTCAAGATCAGGAATATATTGATAAACACTGAGAGAAGTGGCAGCACAGGAACAAAGGGGACCATAAACGGTAAAGGCGTCTTATTCTGTGGCAGCCATATGAGAAGAATTATGGAGCCGATAGGTAATGAGCCTATAAGAATCACAGCTACAATGGCCCACCATTTAACCAGCGATATATCACGCCAGGCCCAATCAATCATCGCGCTGACACCTGCAAATCCAACGCAGCTTATAACTATGGCAACTAGCGCTAACAAAGCGGTTCTGTGCGATGGATGCCTGGCTTGATGTACTCCTAACAGTGGAGAATCTTCTTTTGGGACTTCTTTGCTTTCGATATAGGTACTGAGGCTTGCTTCGGAGTTGTTGGGTTTGATGAGGCCGATAGTATCTGGCCGGTATCTTAGAACCAACACACACACGGCAACCATGGTGTAGGCTAAGAGTGTTCCAATAGACATCATCTCTACCAAATCCTGCAGATTGAAAATTAAGGCGAGAGTTGCAGAGAACACGCCTGATATCAGTGTAGCAATCATTGGAATTTCTGTCCTTGGATTAACCTTGGCGAGAAATCTAAAAAAAGAAAGAGTACTTTCAAAAACTGTTAGACAATCGAACCTCCTTAATAGACCTTAATACGGACACCAAACGTACAGACCAAAGTGTCCGTATGATAGAGTTGTCCGCTCACGGCCGTACGTTTCCTTGCTTGTGCCATGGCAATTAATATTGGGTAATTTTCAGCAACTCTTAATGCAGCGTCTGACCTGTAAGAAAGTTTACCCTGGCTGTCGTTTGTTTTTTCCGTACGCTTGAAAGCGCGAAAGAGAAAAGGCCTTAGCAGCCAGGGTAGCGAAAGTTAGATTTCTGCCACTCTCTCGAGTCCTTGAAAGCCATCTTAGTTTAGCCGACAACGCTGCTGATAGCCGATCCTGCGAGTTTATGAAACTATTTCAGTTTGTTTCAGTTTGGTGTGTTTTTGTTATGAATGTCGTAAAACCGAAATCAGTCCCATCTGTCAAAAGAGCTAACTCGGAACTCGAGCAAAAAAACATCATACGCCGAAAACGCGCGTAAGCTAAAGCCTGGAGTGTGTCTCACCGTAGGGTTATATCTACAGCTTAAAATTTAGACCCATTAGCATTATAAGCAGAACCACAGGAAAGTACTGACTGTTCATAGCTTTATTTGAATGTTTACACTTTAGGATTTCATCCACAGACTCAAAAATTAGAACCACCTTGTACAGCACAATAAACAGTACCACAGGAAAGTACTGCTCAGTAGCTTTCATTTGAATGGTCACACTTTAAGATTTCAACCACAGACTCAAAAGTTAGAACCACCTTGTACAGCATAATAAACAGTACCACAGGAAAGTACTGCTCAGTAGCTTTTATTTGAATGGTTACACTTTAGGATTTCATCCATAGACTCAAAAGTTAGAACCACTTTGTACAGCACAATAAACAGTACCACAGGAAAGTACTGCTCATTAGCTTTCATTTGAATGGTCATAGGCGTACGAGGGAGAGGGGCTGGGGGGGGGGGGGGGGGGGCTGCAGCCCTCCCCCCCCCCCCCCCCCCCCCCCAGTCGTAAAACATATAGTATTATTCGGGCAAAACTGGGCGACTATTCGGGCACCACAGACACAGTAAAATTACTGAATTATTTTGTGATTCAATGTCTTAATTTATTTTTTGTTATTTCGTAACTCACATTACTCACTTAACTTTCTAACCGAGCTCTGTATTACATCCATCATGTCATTCATGTGATAGCTCCATTAGATACTCACCGCGTGAGCAGGCATAGAAAACGACAAATTTGCGTTGTGGTCCGCCAAGCCGGGTGGGAATGATGATGTAGACCACGCAGGGATTGAAACTAAGGGCGCGCTTCTTTTCTACGTTTTCTGCCCATTCCAAAAACAGAAAACCTCAAACTATTGCACCTATTTCTAAATATGGAAAGAAGTCGCTACTTTGACTATGTGTACCTGGAAAAATTTTCGTGTGTGAGAATGTTAACAACATAGTTTTGTTAGCGTATTCTGATTTCAGAATGACCAGAATATGTCCCAAAAAACGCGCCCTAAGTATAACATTTGGCGACCATCTTGCATGTGTGGTTGGTATCTGGTCGTGGTCGATTAAAATAGTATGTCTTCGTCGAAGTCTCTTAAAAGATCTTATCGGTACCGTGTAAGGTGCGAAGAATGCGAGATGTAGAAGCTCCGGTATTCTCGGATCATTCACAGCGGTAGAAAAGTAAAATGTCAGCGAGTGCTAGAATCATCATCATCATGACAAATAAACATGACGTCACGAGTTTATTCGGACAAATGAAGTTCAGCACCCCCGACAAAATTTTTCCCGTACGCCGATGTGAAGGGTTACACTTTAGGATTTCATCCACAGACTGACACTCAAAAGTTAGAACCACCTTTTACAGCACAATAAACAGTACCACAGGAAAGAACTGCTCAGTAGCTTTCATTTGAATGGTTACACTTTAGGATTTCATCCATAGACTCAAAAGTTAGAACCACCTTGTACAGCATAATAAACAGTACCACAGGAAAGTACTGCTTAGTACCTTTCATTTGAATGGTCACACTTTAGGATTTACATACATACATACATACATACATACATACATATTTATTGTAACTCCCTAAAAGGGTTTTTCAGTTACAAGGTGGATAAAATAAAATACAAAGAATAACAATTAATTAATAAATATAAGTTATGTATATTCCTAATTAATTAATCATCCACAGCCTCAAAAGTAAGAACCACCTTTTACGGCATAATAAACAGCACCACAGGAAAGTACTACTTAACTGGCTGAGCTTTCATATAAACAGTCACAGACTTACTGAAAGACTGATTTGACTATTTGACTCAGCTGAAGACGTAAATTCTTACTTGAATATGAGGCCGTCACTCGCCATGGAGTACAGCATTCTGGGTAATGGAACGAGCGCTCCAAGTAGAGATGACGTCAATCCACAAAGGGCTCCGATAGCGATCCCATATTTGGCCCAGGTGACCCCTCTCAAGGCGAACACCTTAGGCAATGTCCCTCCTGTAGGAAGGCTACTGGAGGGCCACATAAGAGTAAGGACAGTTGATACGCTAAAATATGCCATGAAGCAGATACCTGTTTTGGAAGTTGGTGAAAATGTGTTAGACCGTTTGATGATAATAATTTATAGCCTCGCCTGCGTGCAGGCTAGCTAATGATAATATTGAGTAACTTAACAAGTACAGTTAACTACTCTTTTGATTACGGACACCTTCGGGACCTTTTGTAATAGAAAAAGTTCGCAATATATTTTGTTCTTTTGCTTATGCTGACTCTGTATGATGCTTTTACTTGGACTTCAATTCCTCTCTTGATAACGAGGTATGGGATGTCCGTAAAAGCGAGGTGTTCCTTATAACGAGGTGTTATTTATTATAGCGAGGTTAAGGTGCCCTAATATAATAACTAGGTATCCCTAATAACAAGGTATCCCTAATAGCAAAGTACCTCGCTATTAACGATGTCCGTAATAGCGAGGTGTTCATTTATTATAGCGAGGTGTATAAATAGCAACAAGGTACCTCGTTATTGGTAATGTCCCTTTTTATAAGGAGGTGTCCCCAAAAAAGGTGTCCCCTTTGGCAGGGTGTCTCTAATTGCGAGGTGTCCGCAAGCGAGCGTTTACTGCCCAAGTGATGAAAAACGTATTATAAGGACTGGGAAGCCGATCCATTGCATTTCACGTGTTAGCCATTTCTGAATTGTTTCAAATTACTCGAGGGATGAACTTCGCCATGTCTCAAGGGTAGTTTGAATAGTTTACATTCACTGTTCTGCAAGATTGAGTTAATTGTGCTTCATCTCAGGGTCTCCACTTGGCGGTTCACGTGATTAAACCACGGTTTTAATAAAGATAAAGTTTGAGAACAAAAGGTCAATGTTCAATTAAAGACTCTGGGCATGAACCAACGGAGACTCGACGGAATTATTTTTATTATAGAAACACCCGGAAATTTCCATGTGAGCATGTAAAACCTGTCAGTGGATACATAGCCTGCGAGCGAACTCTCTTGCGAAAAATAATTTCACGGTCTACTCAAGCTGACATCCATTCAGGTCCATTCAATATTCAGATCGAATGTGACATCACGCTATATGAAACTCTAAAAACATGGATATCACACTTACCGAGAGACAAAACGATGGAGATAGGTATTCCTTTGCTGGGGTTCCTTGCTTCCTCTCCGGTGGTTGCGATCACGTCAAAGCCAATAAACGCATAAAAGCAAGTGGCTGCCCCTTTCATAACCCCAGATACTCCATACGGCATAAAACCATTAGACCAGTTCTTAGGCTCGGCATAAAATGCACCTACACACACTATGAATATTATCACGAATAAATTAATGCCCGTGAACAGTGTATTAAACCACGAAGTTTTCTTTATACCGACGATCAATACCATGGTTAATATGAGAATTACAAGCACGGATAATAAATCGGGGTATTCTGCGATACCTGTTACGTGTATCTCTCCGATTGTCGACATGGTAAAGTTCTTAATTGCGTCATCGAACAAAGAATCAAAATATGAGCTCCAAGCTCTGGCGACTGAGGATGTCCCGATGACATATTCCAAAAGTAAGTTCCAGCCGATTACAAAGGCGCACAGTTCACCGATTGTGACATAACTGTACACATAAGCCGAACCGGCTTTAGGGACGCGGGCACCGAACTCGCCATAGCATATTCCAGAAAGAATGGAGGCGATAGCAGCGACAAAAAATGAAATAACGATACTTGGACCGGTGTCTTTCCGCGCGACGTCTCCTGCCAAGACATATATCCCGGCCCCTAAGGTGCTGCCAATACCGAGAGCTGTTAAGTCAAATATGGATAAACAACGGTTTAGTTGAGTTGAAGTTAATGTGCTTGGATCAACGACCTTCTTGCGAGTAAAACCTTTGATAATGGGTCCCATTAGGCCGGTATGAAGCCTGCTTAGTTGCTTAGTAAAGCAATCGTAAACGTCTGTCTGTCTTTCACGTGATGCTCACAAGTCGTGCGCGAGATTAAAAAGAGCTGCATGTCACGCAAGGACACGCTATATGAGTTAGTTAATTTTGTTATATTAAGGCGGGGTTTTAAGTGAATTTTAATGAAATTTTAAGAGGTTAAAAGAAGGGATAGAAGAAAGAAAATGATTTTTGGAACACCAACAGACAGTTGATACCCACACAAGAGCACCCCAGGTTGCTAGCGGACTAACTTGGTGTCCGTCTATTAATTATTAACTACAAATTCTAATTTAAAACTTCACTAAATCTTCAATATTTCTTATTTCTCTAAATTTCACAAATCCTTTGAGAAAAACTATTTCCTCCCAAAAACACCCAAAAATCACCCAAAAATTTACAAAACATCCCACAACATAGATTCACGAGATGAATGAAGGGCTTTTGGATTGCTTGAAACGTGAACGATATATTTCCATTTATTTGAAAAGAACAGAAGTGTGATCAAAAATTCATCTTATTGTAACTGAGCATTGTTCAAAATGGCGTGACTTAGTTTAATAATTTTAAACAAAAAAAAAACTTCTCAAAATATAGTAATGGATGATCGAACTGTATAAAACCGATTACATCAAGCTACATCTTTGTTCTTATAGAGCCGACAGAAGTCAATTTACGTAACTTGTTTGAAGTGTGATTAAAATTATCGTTAGGTGGAATGGCTGCTCGCGGTTTAATATCAGACTAGCCACAAGTCGACTTCGCGAGTTTCAAAGTAAAGCGAGCAAAAGACGATAGACTTTATTGAAAGTCTAGCGGTTTATTCCACATAAAACCACATTATCTGCATTATTTCTGTTTCAAGCTAATTTCAGGATAATAATCAGGTACACAATACCGCATCTTGTTATCATGGCATCTGTGATTTTGTCTCAACTTTTCATTATTTAAATAAGCGTGAAATTTAACCACATAAATACTCGTTTTTAGCACACAGTCCACGACTATTTAGTTAAAAACATACCACCTTTATCGTAAGTTCTGATAAGCTAATAATGAAATCGAAGGTCATGTGAAGAATAACGTTGACGCAAAAAAGGGCATGGCATGGCATTGGCCGTCCACGGAAGAGACCAGATTCCTTAGCTATCAGAAGGAGGTCGGACACCTTATTGAGACTTATATAACGGAGTAACTGGTTAGCTTTCAGTTGAGGTTGGGGTTAGCAGTTTATATAGTTAAATTTAGGCCTAAACAACCCGAGAAGCTAGGTGGTACTGTGGTACGGTAGGCTATGTAAGTCTAAACCTAGCTAAGTTCACAGATTCAATCCTGAGTAGGAA
Organism: Dendrophyllia cribrosa; assembly: GCA_024195265.1. Taxonomy (NCBI): domain Eukaryota; kingdom Metazoa; phylum Cnidaria; class Anthozoa; order Scleractinia; family Dendrophylliidae; genus Dendrophyllia; species Dendrophyllia cribrosa. The sequence goes on from JAJLRJ010000009.1 coordinate 2,434,895, forward strand.
ATTTAGATTTTCTTTTTTACACTTAAAAATTTATTGGAAATAAAATTTTAAGTGTCGACATTACGTTATATAATTCTCAATAAATGTCCGACCTTCTTCTGAGCTATAGAAGGTAGACTCTACCGCCGTTCCACAAGAGCAATCTCGTCCCCAGGGATCTCTTCTTCCCGTCCCCTGGAGCACCTGGGGGCAGGAAGAAGAGAGACCGAGGTTGGCACAAGATAGAGGGGGGCATTGGGGCCTATAAGAAACCAGAAAACCGCTCAAAATTTCCGTGAAAACCGAAAAACCGCAATAAAAATTGATCAAAACCGAAAAACATAATGAGCAAAATGGCAATTTCACAAACTTTAAACCCATGACCCTTGATACCAAAGCGAAATATAACTGCAGTCGAACCTGTATATAACGGCCCTCGGCCTCTGTAAGCGATTTCTATAAGCTCATCTTTCTTCTTTTATTTTAAAGCTATTGCAATAGAATTAGGCAAAACTTCTATTGCCTTTTAAAAATTTTACCTACGTTGTATCGGTCTTTGCTTTTATATTATTATTTTTACTTGTTAAACCGATCAGATCACTAGTTTGATCCAACATACACCAGCAGAATTGTCGTCCACGGTTACTTGCTTGAACTTAAGGAACTAAAGGTATTCTCATTCTATTGTTTTCAACCTCTGAAACAATGGCTACACTTACAAGTGTAAAAGTTTTATTGAATTGACCCCTGTATTGATTTCCGGAAGGTGGTGTCGTTATGCAAATCATGTATTAGATTAAGGAAAATGTTGTTTGAAATGATTGTAATACAGGTTGGGCAGACAGTCATTTTTAGTTATTTTCTACAGGTGGACAGATCAGTATTTTTGAAGGGCGAAAGATGGATCAGGAGGCTCCGGGGCATTTTCAATCGTAAAATATTGAAGGTTTAGACTTAACTTTCATTTTAAAGCACAAAATAGTATCTTTCAGCTGCCCGAAAACACTATATTTAACAATTAGATTAGGAGCTCGAGATTTCTATCGCGCAATAGTCGATGTGAGCGAAGCCCTCATCAACTATCACGCGATAGAAATCAAGAACGAATCTGAATCTAATTGTTTTAGTATAAATCTACTAGACGTACAAAACTTAACAACAAATACTCTTCTTAGACACTTCGAAAACGCGAAGCGGCCGCCATTAGGCTACTCAATTTTTTACAACAGAAAAGATGGCGAGTAGCGTAGCCAATAAGAGAACAGCATTCGCGATAGAACGCTAGTAGGTTTTTGAATCATGATTTTAACCCCATCAAACTTTTTTAAAAGGGAAACTAGAAATGTGAAAGCCTGACATCTTGGTTTGAAAATGAGAAAAGGGTTCAAGAAGCGGTCCTTAACCCCCCCCCCCCCCCCCCCCCTTTCCCTCTCCCACCAAACAGTTTAAAAGGTAACCCCACCCAATCTCCCTCCCCCCCCCCCGCCCCGATCTTCAGGCCAGAGTTGAGATGATCTCACTCATGTTTTCACGTATACTTCACCAAAAAAAATTATGGAAAGTAACTATTAAACCTAACCTATGTTTAACTTTGTTTTATTATCTTTAGCTGTAGGATAACGACAGAAAAATGTTTATTTAATTTAAAACAACAACAACAAATCAAAAGGCGCCTTTTTCACAAATATAACCATGTCCATTACTTTTTGTCTAGCTCCTCAAGAATCCAAGTTTAGATTGTTTGATAAAACAAATCAATGTCAGTACTATAAACTTTCAATACCTATATTATTATAACTTACAGTGCTTAACAAGGCAGGATTACTTTACTGTAGAAAATATTGGCAACATTTGTTAATTTCTGATGGGGAGAGAAGAATAACTTACTGTGACTGCCATGATGTTAATAAATACAGTCAAACCTCTTATTAAGTGGTCACCCTTGGGGAAGGACCAACTGACTGCTTTATAGAGGTTGACCACGTAATAGATGTGTTCTAAAATTTAGCACGTAATATGGCAAAAATTGAACTAGAATGGAAAATCGCTCACATGATGTATATTTTATCGCTGACAGAAACAGTCATACAAAATGTGATAAATTGAAATTGTATGCCTGGCTATCGGATTTTATAACGTTATTCGTAAGGCAAATCTTTGTTGTAAACCACATCATCAAAAACACTCAACATGGGACAAATTAAAATAGTTATGGTTGTCTGTAATTTGGGGCCACATAGTTTAATTTCGTGAAGCAAGCTATTCACTTTGTTTAGTGCAAATGAGAGTTCTTCCTGACCATTAAACTAGGTGACCATTTAATAGAGCGTTTTCACTTCACGTCATAGCCGCCATATTGGTGTTCCCATACAAAAGAATTTTAATTAACTTCTTTTGTTAGGAACACCAACATGGCTGCCATGGCCTTTGTCATTTGAGTCCCACGGACTGAAGGTCACGTGAGTGAAAACGCTCTATAGAGGTGAAATACAATGAAATTTGCAAATTCGGAAATCTAAACGGTGACCGAGTTCGCAAAAAGGTCAAATTAACAGTAAATATGGGGAGCGATTTCAGGGGACTTGCTAAGTGACTGTTTAATAGAGGGTGACCGCTTAATGGAGGGCTGCTTAATAGAGGTTTGGCTGCACCAGTAAAAAACTATTTCCAAAGTTACTAACATAAATTAATTCTTGTGCTTTATTCATATTAGGGGGGAATTTGTCACCAAACTTTCCTACAATATGGAACTTTAAAAATAACTGTGTTCACAATAAGGTGTAGAAACGAATAAGTTATTAATAATTTTTTCCATTTTTGTTTAAACTGACATTCTTATTATTGATGGATAATAGTTATATTACATATGAAATCTCAGTTACAGTTGACTAAATCTGATCAAAAAATTACAATATCCATAAATTGCAAAACTAAGTACATTTCTAGTGGCTTTTCTTATCCATAATACTCTCTATAAAACAATAAAATTAACTAACTACAATGTTGAGATTGTTGCAGGGGTAGTGGTGATGCCTTTCATATCATTTTGCACAGTACTAAGCATATGGTTTTAAACTGTTCTGACTGATAATGGGAAACGAGGTTGAACATTTTGGTCTAAAATGTGGTGCATTTTGTGCACATGTACTTGTCTGAAATAGGGTCTAGAATTCTGCCATTTTGAATGAAAGTGGAACATTTTTTAAGGTTTACATGTACATGTTTATCTGAGGTGGAGAGAACAGATAGAGTAGAGAGTCCATAAGAGCTGGGTTGACCTGTAAGTAAATCTTAAATGGTATTAACAACCCTAAAAACTATAAAAGTCTAAATTTTTGTGGTGTTGAAAAAATATTAGAAAGCCACAGAGATAAATACAGGGGTAGAATTGGATTGAAAAAATCATACAAAACTCAGGTTTGGGTCGAGATGTAAGAATAATGTCCAATTTCTGAAAATAATCCATTTCTTACAACTGAAATCAATATTTACTTCGGGTAGCCGCTCATATTTTATCTATTACTCGACATAGTGGTAGGTTTTGGTGATTAATAACAAAGGACAGTAATCAATACCAATCAGTAGTGTATTTTTTGTGACTACATGTATCAATAATATTGCTCATTGATTAGCAGATACCAATTCACTAATTATATTGATTTGTATCAATTGATAGATTAAAAAAAATGTGTCATTGATTAACTACCCCAGGATATTTAATGCTTTCAGTCTCCAAACAAAAAATAAAGTAGTATCCTGAAAATCTATCTGGGTGTTTTGGGATTTTTAAGCCTAATTTGATCTGTTTCAAGCACTTTAACAAGAACAATCATTACTTCAACAAAAAAGTCCTATTTCAGGCCTAATGACACCAGATCTTGGTGAAAATTGCAAAACTAGCAAGGTAGGACATTCTTGTCTAAAACCCCTCAACTGCAAAAGATAGAGAAGAAGGATGCAAAACTGTGCTACCTAGCTCCAGAAGTAAAGGGGATGCAGAGAACAGTACAAAAGGGCCAAGAGAATTGTTTTTCTCCCCAGGAAAGGAAAGGCTCTCCTCCTTATGCATGACTCACAGCTCATCTGACTAAACTGTTACATCATAGCCTATAGTTCTCTAATGGCAAGTGGATGCCAGCCTGCAGCATCCTTTTTATTACCCTCTTGTTGCTGTACAAATAGAAATGTCCATGCCCATATTATCGCATCCTGTAGTTGGCTGCAGAATGACAGTTACAGAGCTCGCCATCGAAGTTCACACTGATGTTAAAATCAAGATCACGCTGAAATCAGATAAATCTTATGTGATTCTAATGTCATCATCAGATTGTATTATTTAGGGTAGTACTTTATTCACATAACTTCGAGCTTTAAGGTGGTAGACCTGACTTCAGCAAGCCCATTTTGAATAAAAATTTCACAAAATGACGAAAACTGGCAGAAGTAAAAACATCACAGGCCGAGACAACTAAAATTAAGCTTCAGAAAAATCGATGTTTTAGGTGACAATTTTCACACCTCAGGTGACAAAGCCTGTTTGCATTGTGGGCTCAAAAATAAGTTTTTGTCATTTTACGGCTGTATGTTAAAAGGTAATTCAAAAAGAAATGAAAGAGATAACTCCCACAAAGAAAAGGAAAATTCTCACGGGAGCCCAAAAAGAAAGACCCCTTCTTTCTTCAGATATCGAGTTTTAAATTTCAAACACGTGTCTTCCATTTGAGCGGCGATAATATCGAGAAAAAAGCTCCATTCATTCCGGGCTCCTGTGAAAAATTTCTTTCACATCATATTAATAAGCTACGCAAATTTCATCCAGGTAGGTTAACTCACATATTTATTCTTAAAATACCTTTCAGTGTGGTCGGTGGAGGCCCTAAAATACGTCAATTAATCGCCGATATCTCTTCGTAAATCCTTGTTTATCGAGCGCCATTTTGAATTCTCCTTGCAAAACCGCTGTTTAAAGTGTTTGCATTAATAACAGGCCGATTGTAGTACGAATAATGCCGAAAATCTTCGTTGTTTCTCGTTAAATCCAACATGGTGCCTCAAAATGGCCGCCCGTAGTAACTAACTTCGATCGTCATTTTCTTCGCATCGGGATAACATAGAGCCGTCAACTTTGGAAATTAAGCAAAATAGTATAAAATCTCTCAATTTATTAAGTTTTTGTGCAAAATCAATTTCTGACCTAAAGTCAGGTCTACCACCTTAAGTTTGTCCATCTCAAAGGAAGAATGAAGCTAAAGCTAAACTGGAGGTACTGTAGGGGTTTAAGTCTTTAACACAAAAAACTTTCCATGGGGTGAGTATGGATTTTGTCTGGAACAACACATAATAATTTTGATAAATAAACTTACATTATTTCTGGGGTTTGGTTTCATTTTGAATTCTCCAGTTAACTCTTCACCATACTTGACTGTCAAATAGTCCTGAAGATAGAATACTGTTTGCTTCCAGTGAGTATAGTGGCAGTCTGGAGCTAGAATGAAACAACAAAATTACACTTATATACTTATATACTTAAATAAACGACTTTTTTCTTTGTTTCTTAAAATGCCGCCTAGTATTTAAATTGCCCGTGGGGGAAAATCTCTATTCCTCATAAGCTTGGCTTCTCGGAGATTTCCCCGCCACAGTCACTCCTCCCAAGTTATGTATAAATTTTAAATTTAATATTAATTAACCTATTTATTATCGTTTTTATTCTGCTTGTAATTCATTGTGTGTGGCAAAATAAAAAATAAAAAAAATAATAATAAAAAAATTAAACTTCTTAAGATATTTATTTGAGGGCTATACCATGCTTATTTATTGCACAATTTTCTGTTTTCCTGGAGTGTGCAAGATAGTGGAAGTCTACTGCAATTCAGATAACATTATTTCTGTCCACTGGAGAGGTACTTATTAACCAGATATTGAAAAATATATACATGTACATCTGCTCTGTGTATGAAGTTGGTCTCTGTTACCTGCAATTTATGTCAGTTATCAAGATGGCGAGAGAATTAAAGTGCTACTAGGATCAAATCGTTGAATACTTTTAAATTATAGTGAATCAGTAGCTAACTTCCTTTTATCTAACTTATTTAAAAGTACTTCATGTAGATAACCAAAGTAAAGTTTCATACTTTAAAGGAAAGTGTGCTTTTTTATGCTCAATGTTTGACCACCATTAAACCACCATGTACCTGCAGCCTAGTTACCAATTGCAGAATCATCATATGGAATGAATTATATTTCTTTCATTTCTTTCTACATTGTCATCAGACAAGCTCTCTGAATCACTGTCCAAGAAACCACAGAGTGTCTTTTTTTTTCAAGTGATGAAAAGCATATTATTTTTAGAGTGAGAAAAATAACAATGTAATGGCACTAAACAATACTTTTCATGGAACATAAATCTAAGATGGCGAAATTGGAATAAAAAAACTCAATGAGCCAGTTATTTAAACGAAGTCTAACTTAGACGACGGTTTAAGAAAATTAATGAACCTCCATACATGTATCTGTTTGTAAGTTGGTTATTTTAAGGAGATAAGTGTTTTCTAGTCTGTGCTATATGCCTACTTGACATTGTTAACAGTAAATAGCATTTACATGTAAATATTAGGGTTCACCAGATTGAAATTGGGTTAGACTGCGGTTTTGTTAAACACTGTCTAAACTTTGTTCAAAGAAACGGCCCAATATTTTCCCCTTGCAAAACCTAAACTCCATTTCAATGGCCTACAGTACATGCAGGTATATCTTTTGCAGGTACAATATGTTCTCAGATTGAATCAGTATTCATTATACAGTTGTAGTTTATTTGTATCCAGTATTCAATTTACTACTGCAAAGCTAACCATCACCCCTAGCACAAAGATACAAGTAGCCAGTAATGTGGTTAGCTTTGTGTTAGAGTTACTGTAGCTAAGGTTAGCTTTGTGTTGGGATTACATGTAGGGTTTAGCTTGCCAGATTGAATACTGGGTGCACATTTACAGCCATGCTCCGTTATGTGTGACCAGTATTTTTGAAAATTTGAATGGAGTCTTCAAATTTACGCGTCAGTTTTGTAAATTCATTCCGAGATTCGGAATTCCTGTGAGAATTTTACCTCATTTTCGGAAACAGAGCAACAAAATATCATTTGATTTAAAATGTTACATATCCGAACAATATTAGGTCTTGTATGAGTGTAGCGAAGTTATTTTTTTCGTTAACTCGTGACTTTCAAAGTGTTTTCCAGAGAGATCTTCAAGGTTTCAGTAAAATCTCGGACCTTACAAAGAAATATTCAAATGTTCCTTTCAGTCTTGTAGATTACTGGTCACGCGTGATGGAGCATGGCTGTAACAAGTAAAGAAGCTGAATTTTTCCCATACAAAATGCTCAATAATATTAAGCGCTTTAGAACATCTTAAAATAATAGGTTTCCATGCGCCTATTAATGTTTAAGCCTTAGTGGGAGGGAGTAGGGGAGGCTGGATATTTGTGGGGAACAAATTGTATTACTCTACAGTATCTGGAACATGATCTCTTTAAACTCAGCTCCTACATTTTAAAGACAGTAGTACAGGTGAACTTACATTGGAATAATCATAAAGGAGTCTTTACAAGAATGATTTGTTTTTCAAAAGACAGTGATGAGTTTCTTGGTGCTACTGTTGAAGTACCTTACTGAACAATACAACCAGTGTGATGGGAGACCAAACTTAATTCTTGATAGAAAGTAGGGCTCATAATGACTTTGTGTCTTACACTCTATGCCCATGATTTTTTAGGTACATCCTCGGGGATTAATAAAAAGATCTCCTAGACTTACCAGTTGAGAATCCTGTTCTTTTATGGCAATGTGTGAACTCGATAGTAAAGAAAGCAACAAGGGCATGGATGTAATCATTTCGCCGACAGTACAGCTGAAAAGGAGAACTGAAAGACAGGTCTTCTTTCTTGACAGTATGCAAATCAATTTCCTGGAGATGGGGACAACAAATTCCACCATAAGTCACATTTTAAATTTCAACAACTGAAATGATTTATCATAGAAAAATTTTAAAAAACTGGACAACATGGAGGCTGTGGAAACTGAGAGGGAAGGAAGCAGAAAAATAATACATGTATGTGTCTATGTATAAGCCACACATAAATGTACATGTAGATAAGCTGCACCTCAACTTTAAAGCTTGATTTCAGAAAAAATAAAAACTTCTAAAAAAAGACTTCATACTTCATGGTGAGAATAATAAGCACGTCATTTTTTTACAATTATTGTAAAAAAATGACGTGCTTTTTTTTCTAAAGTGTAAGTCAATCTGGTGTACCCGTGGGGTGGGGGATTGGGAGGGGGACTCCCATATAAAAATTATGGGGCTGCTCATTGTGCCTTTAATAGGACAATTTTTGTAAATTACTATAGGTGCTACAATCAAAAATGACTTCCTCTTGAATTATAGGGTACAGTACCACTCACGTGCATTGCAGCACTACACGTGCGTAAAGCCATGTAATACATGCAGTTTACACGCATTTTACATGGATTTGACGGGCGCATAACACGCAAGCTACACGCAATGGATATGAAATTGTGTGTAACAAACTACACGCAGTGGATATGAAATTGCATGTAATATTACAGAAATTCCTTTTACTGCAAATCACCACATTGTTAGTGCGTGAAAAGAGGACAAAACATTTACCGTACAGGCTGTATCAATTGCGTACTTCATGGTGATTTCGTTTACAATGTACTATCTGTCATGAACGTTGCTGTATTTATTTTACAGACACAAATTTCTGCATGTTGTTTACCGATAGATAAAGTTTCGTTAACGCATGTCTTTGCTCAATGTATCCCTATTGTGCTAAACAAGCGGCGCCGTCAAGCGTGCGTGAAATGCGGACAAAACATTTCCCGTGTCGTTTGCGTACTTCGTCAAAAAATAAAAAAAGATATGACACAAACTTTTAGAATTGGTATCTACATGTATTAGAAGCAAAAATCCATTTGAGCCACACCCATCAAACAAGATTCTGGTACCTTTTATGGTGTCTTTCAAAAATTCCCGGAGTTCACCCACCCTTGCTTCAACAGTTTAAACGTTCAGTTGGAGAAACTTTTGGAACCGGAGGTAAAGTTGACGCTAATGGTTGCATTTTCAAACTTTGCACCATAAAATCATTCAATATCAGGTCAGTGACTTGATATTGTAGGATATCAGGAAGGTAGACTACATGTAGGCTTCTGATTGGCTAATTGCGAATTTGGGTACGGTAAGTTGCAAAAGCAAGCAAACAAAGAGGCACTATTGCCACCAAGGATAGGAACCAGTTATCAAGGGTATAGGAAGCAGATTGCAAACCCATCCAGTTTCATTATCACATCTTCATGTCTCCCATTACAGAACTGGGCTGCATGCATGCCCATCTTCAGGCTGCTCTGTACATGTACATGTACCTTCTAGTCCCCTAATTGCTGCAAAAAAAAAAAACAATTATTCCTTACCTATCTTTAGCCTTACCTTAACTACACAGGAGTTAGAAACAACTTGTTTGGCTTCCACTACATCCACCAGAGGTTCAGTTAGGGCCACTTTTCTAATGCAGCTCATGTCAAAGCCATATACATTGTCCCACCCTGAAAGCACATCATTAACTTCAAACCTTTTACTACCAAAAGCAGCCCAAATCAAAGCATGAAAAAAAAAAATACTAAATCAAGAACTCTCAAATCTTATAGTGTAGGATCACCTTGTACAACAAAAAACAACACCACGTGAAAGTACCGCTCAATAGTTTTCATTTGCATGCATGGTCACTTTAAAAGGATTTCATCCTCGGACTCATAAATTAGAACCACCTTGTACATGTATATCATAGTAAACAGTACCACAGGAAAGTACTGCTCAATAGCTTTCATTTGAATGGCCACACTTTAGGATTTCATCCACAGACTCAAAAGTTAGAATCACCTTGTACAGCTTAATTAACAGTACCACAGGAAAGTACTGCTCAGTAGCTTTCATTTGAATGGTCACACTTTAGGATTTCATCCACAGACTCAAAAGTTAGAACCATCTTGTACAGTATAATAAACAGTACCACAGGAAAGTACTGCTCAGTAGCTTTCATTTTAATGGTCATTCTATGGGGTTATATTCAGACTTAAATGTTGGAGCTGTGATATGGCTGCAGAGCTCCAATTTGGTACTGAAAGGTTAAAAGTTCACCTCAATTCGAGATAATTTAACTACAAAAAGCAACAACAACAATTATGTCAAATAAACATACAAAATGAAAAAATGTAAACCTACAATAAATTTTATCTTCTTTGTACTGCCTGTCTTCAATAGCACAGAGGAACAGTTGTGCTTTGTCTGGAAACAACAATCCACCAGGTTTCTGCAATTGAAAAGAGACAAAGATAGGAAAATCATCCCTACATGTTGATCTTACTTGAATGCAGGCGCTAACCCCTTCACAGCTACAGGGATCCATACAGTGTGTACATGTCAGTGTTTTTATCACGCTGTGGCCTTTGCAGGATTCCCGGAAGAAAAATTGAAATGCCACATTTTAAGCCAAGTAAATGTGCCCTTGATGGCACACAAGTTTACAGGGCTCGAAATTGCGACTAACTGGTCGCCAATGCGACCAAAAATTGAGTGCTGGCGACTAGATTTTCGGAACTGGTCGCCAACTGGCGACTCACGTTTTGTCCGATAACCACAAAAAAACTTCTGCACTAAAATAAATCTTTTAGTTTATACACTGCACCTTTTTCAGTGCCCAAAATGTTTGCTCAAAATCGGGGGTGCGGTTTATCTGCTGTGTACTTTCCAGTGATATAAGTTGACCAGACTTTGAGAGCCTTTATTTGAGGTGTATAACGTGGAACAAAACTTTTTTAACTTAAGATGACGTAGAAAAGTTAGTCTTGTTTGTCTCACAGAGCTGCCAGAGCGCCTCTGAGACCAAAAATCAAATTGAGCAAAAAGGTCCGCATCGACCACGCAACACACGAACGCGAGCGTTGAGTTTATAAATTGTGAAATTTAGCCTCAAATTGTCAAAATACCTGTGTTAAAACAGTGCTCGCTATCTTTGTCGGACATTTTGAAGCTTTTAGCAATGAAGGAACACCGAAGACGAACGAAAGAAGCCAAAGAAAGTCTGTAAACAAGCGGCCATCTTGGTTAACCCAATGTCCTCAAGAAATTTGCACGGCTACCAAGCTTGTTGTTGCCTGAACGAACAGCGGGCAAACGAACGTAGCTGCGATCAAAAGTGTTTTTTTTTTTTCAATACAGGATGATTCGATGGATAGAAGCAAAGTACAGCTCACGTTTCTTAGAGCCAATTCTCTGACTTACGTTTTTATTTTAAAAAAAACTTTTTCCCCCCAAAATTTGAGCTTCAAACTCGGGGTGCGGATTTTAAAATTTATATACGCCGGTGTTTACGGTATGTTGTGAAGAGGTAAAAGCAAGGGTAAAGGACCCTTGTTCGTCTAGTTATGAAAACTATGAACTCGGAACGTTTTGTGCTTACCTGCATCTCGAAAAACTAAGAACAAACCATCGCTAAAGACATGTCAGCTGTGAACACTGGTAGCTAACTTTCGTAAGTCTTTCCTATGCTGCTTCTTTCTACCTATGATTTTTCTTGCATGCAAAGTACCATTTAAGTGTGTTTTATATAAGATACATATTGAATAAAATTGGCGACCAAAATTTACGATCTGGCGACCAAAATGTTCCCATTAGTCGCCAGTTAGCTCCTGAACGAAAAAGTTAATTTTGAGCCCTGGTTTAGATCAGATGCTACAAGCAAAATGGGCTAACAGAGTCAGTGAGCATTTCAACTCATGTAGTTTTTAATGTTATGATCAATAAAAACACAAAATACATGTATTGACCTTGTTTTCATTTCTTCCACAAAATGCATGTGCTTTGCCTTTCATTTCCATGCTTCATATCTGCTACTATGAATCAATTTGCATTGTAATTAGCCCGGTACTTTTCCGAAATGCCTCCGAAGAACGTTATAATATTAGGTACATGTTATGCCCAAAGCCAAAGTCCATCAAGAGGATGATCGATCGTGAAACTAGTAACAACAATGCAAACAAGGTCTGTCTGGCGAAACAAGCAATTCTTCCATATCTTCCAGGCTTTTAAGTACCGAAGAGCGATAATTTCAAACCATGTGGTTAACTTTGTGGCCAAGGCTCTCCTTTGAAGGTATTACGTTAACACGAATTGCATGTTTTATTTCCATATTTCTTTTTCTTCCTGTCCAACCCATAACTCCAAAGGCCCATACTTTTTAGAAATGGCCCATAAATTTTCAAAGTCAGGAGCCAAATGTCCATTTGACTGATTTGCCTTCCCGATCTCTGACAGTAATACCTATTGTCTAAGATAGTCATGTCTTTCACTCACCAGCCATTTGTCCCTGGCAAATAACACGGTGTCTAACATGGACTCATACAACAGACAGTAACCCATCCATTCACTAATGATGATGTCAACCTTTTCAACAGGCAGTTCAATTTCCTCAATTTTGCCTTTGATGAGGGTAATGACTAAAAAAAAGGAAAGAAAGGACCGAGCATTTAAGTTCAAATTAAAATTTATTTTTATTTATGGTACTGCCAAGATTTTTTAGCACCATATAGCATTAAAATTTTTGGGATTTTGCCCACCACAAGCAAAAAACATTCTCCTCAAACATTTACTCCCTTCAGTCAAATAACCAACTCTGCTTATGTAATGTCATGCAAAGTTTTGTTAACAAGAAGATATTGGACAAAATTCAAACTTTTAAAATTGACTTATAGTACATGTACCAGTCAAATATAAGTTGAGAGTCTCAACTTGAAACTAGGTCCTCAAAGTTTTTAAGGGTTGATTTTCTAGTTGCAAGTTTTGATTTGCAAGTTTCAAGTTTCGAGTATCAAATTTCTCGAACACAGAACAATGGCAAAGAAGCTTGAAACACTTGTAACACACTTATCTAGAAGGAATGAATGCCTCCAACTTACGTGTAGCAAGACAAAAGAAACTGACCAAGAATTTTCTGTATTCATAGTATGCAACATAAAACTAATACATGTATTCCTAATATTTTGAAAGGGTGTGTTTTCACAAAGGTGTTTGTTATTAAACTTGGTCCAATGTAAAATTAAAGTAGACAAAGGGCAGTCATTTGTAAAATTTCTAACAAACTGAAAAGTTTTATCATTACCTTGGTCAAAGTTGTTGTCTTTGATTATTTGTTTGGAGTAGTCAATGATAGATGAAAAGTCAACCTGTCAATGAAAATACAGTATTAATGTTAGTTATGGTACAAGTGATATACTGTGGACCCCACATCTCACACTTGAAAATGAAATAGATTTTGTGGAGCAATGCTGTTACCTGTTTTCATTTAATCAACATAATAATAATTATTACTGAAGCTCAAGACGAGGGTCTTTTTATTGCTTATGTTTAAGCCAACTGTTTCAGAGAGCAGGGGATTTGAGATAATCAAACACCAAATAGTCCATAGTGAATGACGGAAATATAGAACACTTTCATCTCGTTACTGTTGCAGGTAATAATTTATTTGTTTTTCAGGCTTCGGGGACAACAACAGAGATAAGATGCAGTAGAGAAGGCCAGATGAAACAAATTTTTGGTGGTACCTCGATTTGATATCAACTGTGTTAATCTGAAACTGTAATTGAGTAAATCCTGCCTTACTCTAACACAAGCATTGAAACATCAATGATGGTAATGATTTTATATTCTGATGCCCAATCTAGTGACTTGTTAACTGAACTTGAAGGATTACTTTCATGAACAAAAATGTGTTGATGTAAACTACAGTATACAACTTTTAAAGGGACACTGTCACCTATTTTTAGTATCACTTTGAAAAGCCAAAAAACACATTTGTTTCAATGAAAACCTTAAAATAATTGTCCAATTTTGTTAACAAATACTTTACCAGTACACAGAAACTAGTATTTGTTATCTTTGGCTGCGGATGGCCAGGATGGAAATGGATTGCAACTTGAAAAAATTGGCCAATTTTTCAAGTTCCTCCCAAGAGTCGTGGAAAAATCGCAGGAAAACTTATTATGGTTTGTTCTTCCTTGAAGAAATTACTTGATATTATCTTCTTGGTGTTCTAAAAGCAATTTTATGTTTGAGCAAAGGTATTTTGTCATATATTTAGTGTATTTTGACCAAATCACAGCAAAATCTGCGTGACAATGCCCCTTTAAAAACAAGTACTCACAGCATATACATGCTTTGCTCCAGCCTTGGCAGCAAACATTGACAAAATTCCTGTGCCACAGCCCACATCAAGAACAACCTTGTCACGAAACAGGTGTCTGTTGTAGTACATAGCATTGCGATATGTTGTTGTGCGCACTTCATCTTTAATCATTTCCTGTTATGTACCAAAAACAAAAAGAAATAACTACATGTACCTTTGACAAATAAGAAACTTCCACTTGCGACACTGAAGAAAGGTTAAAACTGCCTTTGAAAAATGCAATCACAATGTACTACTCTAGAATAAGATCACTGTTAGAGTCTCCATCCTTGTATAGGATGGTCTGCCAAGCTACTGATATCTAAGCATTGAAATACATGTAATAAGCTGGGTTTGAGCAAGCTCTTGGGCCTTAGGAGACAATTTTTCCCTTCAAGGCCTTTGGAAGGGGACAAACAGTGTTTTTATTGTTACAGCAAATGTAACAAACATGTAATGTTTTATTTCATCGGTAAATATAAAATGTATATAAATAATAAGCCCTTATCACTTGCAAAAGGGTTTTTATTTTTGACCAAGCAACAAAAATGGCAAAACATAGCTTGGTTTTTGTCAGAGATTGCGTTTATGCAAAAATCGTGCATTTTTACGCCAACAAAATGCAAAAAATGCATCATCAAAATTTTAATGGGTCCCAGGATGCAAGATGTTGACTTGAAGAACTCACTCCACTTACTTTGAATCTTGAATAGAATGCTTGGGACCCCAATTTGACCCGACATGTGGGTCTGAGGACCCAGATTGAAAAATCCAAATATGGTGATATTTACAAGTTTTCAAGTTTAGTATATTTTCATGCTGCGGCTGTGAAGTGTGTAGCGAATTAACTTTACGTGTATGCTTTATTTGATCATTCACATTCACTTTATCCAAAGATCGGAAAATATAAGGAAAATGATGTATAAATTCACACACCATTCGGCAGACCAAACAGACTGTGAAAAATTAATCGGCTATTTACAGCGGTCTTACCCAAAGCGATATAAAAGGAGTCACCTCAAGGAATAAATTATCACTTCGAGAAAGAAGTTGTTCGTTCAACTCGATCATGGCCGAAGCGAACCAAGATTTACAAGCTCCAGAAGCTGAAGTGCCTCAAGTGCCTCAAGTCCAGCAGCCTGCTCAGGATAATGTGCAACAGCCTGCTCCTCCTGGCGCCGCTCAAGAGGTAGTTTTCTTGCCTTTTTCTTTGTTCCCATTTCCGTGGTTTCTTCCTCCGCCCACGTGTCATTTATTTCATAGTGGTCTTCTCTGACTCCGGAGCAGAGGTTGGTTTTTCGTGGCAATTGTTTTTCACGTTTCCTTGCTCTTCCTAGTGTTTTTGTTAGTTACAGGGACGCAAATTGCTAAATTACTCGTTCCCTGGTATTTTATGGTTGTGGCTCCAGAGCAGAAGTTATTTACGGCATTTGGCATTTACCTGACTCTGTCGAGCGTTTTGTTAGTTACGGGGACGTAAATTGCTAAATTACTCGTTCCCTGGTATTTTATAGTTGTGGCTCCAGAGCAGAAGTTATTTACGGCATTTGGCATTTACCTGACTCTGTCGAGCGTTTTGTTTGTTACAGGGACGCAAATTGGTAAATTACTCGTTCCCTGGTATTTTATAGTTGTGGCTCCAGAGCAGAAGTTATTTACGGCATTTGGCATTTACCTGACTCTGTCGAGCGTTTTGTTAGTTACGGGGACGTAAATTGCTAATTACTCGTTCCCTGGTATTTTATGGTTGTGGCTCCAGAGCAGAAGTTATTTACGGCATTTGGTATTTTCCTGACTCTGTGGAGCGTCTTTTTTTGTCAGTTACAGGGACATAAATTGCTAAATTACTCGTTCCCTGGTTTTTTATGGTTGTGGCTCCAGAGCAGAAGTTATTTACGGCATTTGGTATTTACCTGGCTCTGTCGAGCGTTTTCTTAGTTACAGGGACGCAAATTGCTAAATTACTCGTTCCCTGGTATTGTATTGTTTGTGGCTCCAGAGCAGAAGTGTTTATTACGGTTTGTTGGTTACATATACTCGTATCTGTTTTATCTTGCTTACTGGTAAATTATTTATCTGTTTTCCGCTATATTTGTTCGTTTCCTGCTGCCTACTTGTTTTCGGCTATTTATTTAATTGCTTTCTGTTGTGTTCAATGTTTGGCGCCTCTAGCCCCATGGCTTAAGTTTGTTTTGCGGGAATTTTCTATCTCAATCCTATGTCTGGGTGTTATTTCGTTGTCAGGAAGTATCCTGGTTGTGCAAGTATATTTTGTGTTAATGCAGTTAAAGTTGTTTTTTATTATAGGTTATAATTTTCACTATATTTTTGCCTATGCGTATTTTGTTTTGTCTCGATTTTATTTCTTCTCCGTTTTGCTTCTCGTTTTGTTTTATTGTGTCATGCTGCGTCTATGGATTTATTTGTTGTATGGCCGTTTTTGTTTCCTGGCCTTGTTTAAGGTTTTAATTATCATGTTTTGGCTTATTCTATTCAGCCTCTATTGTTCTTTGCCCCTTGTTTTTAGCCCCTTTTTTCACCGCTGCTCGTTAGAATTTGTTTTATGCATGCGCACATCCTTTTGCACCTCCTTTATTCTGTATTTGCATATATCCTTGTTCCCTTCGCTTCAAGCCTATTTTCCTTTACGCGTGTTTATGTTTCGCCTTCCTTTATTCCCTTACTCTTGGAATGACTGTTTGGAACGGGAGTCTTATTCCCTCTCGGATTACCGGGGCTCCAAGCTGTCATTCCCTGAGTCCTGTCGCGCTTGCCCCTTTTACCCTCTCACACGCCTTTTCTTTTGTCTTTCCCTTGTAGCCTCCCATTAAGCGCCTTCTAGTCGGTCATTTTTTCCATTCCATACTGGGAGATGTCGGATGATTTCAACCCTATTAGCCATTCTGCTCCCCACCTGCGTTGGGTTTATTATAGGGGTATGCCTTTAGACGTGACTCAGGGAATGACAGAGCCCTACAACAAGCATATTTCTCCAGCTTTCCTTAAAGAAGTCCTTCACGGCTCCTCTAGCGTCCTCTCCCCCAAAACGTCCCCTACCCCAGTAATAGGCGTGTTTTAGAATGGGACAGGACTCTGTGTTGGCCCCACTACTGCTTCTTTTAGTCTGGGGTCTCTTATAGTTTAGTATGGGTATTTTAAATTGGGGTCCTTAGTTTAGTGTGGGTATTTTATGTTGGGGTCCTTAGTTTAGTCTGGGTGTTTAAGATTGCGGTCCTTAGTCAAGTCTCGGTTGTTTGTGTTACGGGGAACCCGTTTGCATCTTTTCTGTGGCCGCCATTCTTCCATAACTCAAAGGAGTATGGGTAAGACCGGTGTAAATAGGATACTATTTACAGCGGTCTTACCCAAAGCGATATAAAAGGAGTCACCTCAAGGAATAAATTATCACTTCGAGAAAGAAGTTGTTTGGTTCGTACTTGCTCATGCGTCGCGTTCAGCCTTGTGTCATCTTGCCTGTACTCCGCTCCTTTTGGTCACTTTCTATCCCGCCCTTCCCTCCCTTTGTATACTAACTTTTTGCCTCCGTATTCGAAAGTGGCCGCCATTCTTCCATAACTCAAAGGAGTATGGGTAAGACCGGTGTAAATAGGATACAGTTTAAAGTCTTTATTTCTTGCTCACATTTGTACCAACATCTCAATTTTCCTTGCCAAGAAAATTTACGTATCTTAAGAAATATGATTTCAAAGCTCTGCTATTTTTTCTTTTTAGTCATGCCTGGAAATTTCTATTGTGGGGGGACAATTTTGGAGCAGCAGCCAAATTTTAAGGGACAAATCACGGATGGGTGAGAATGTCACAGGTTTGCGCTCTGGCTCAATCCCTAAATAAGAGTAGAACAAAAGGGGAGTTTATCTATATGTGTATAGCTGTATTCTAGGCATATCTGGGCACTCTCTAAAAGTAAGTGTCAGAAGTTATGAAGCCACCAAGCATGAACTGAATCAAATATTTAAAGATAACTTCTATAGATGTGTCAATTTCTTGCCCATGGTCCCTCCTTTCCTGATAGATTAACATGAACTCTTACATACTGCATGCCATTAAGTTGGAATTTTATAACTATTTTTATTGTATGATGCTTATGTTCAATATTCTTTTAACCTCTATATTGTCATTGACTACCTTATTATAGGAAATTAACAATGCACTTTATTAACGCGATTTTACAAAATTCACGTTATTTTAATGTATCTAATTAATGTCGATGTAAATTTAGAGCAGTTTTCAATTGAGTGTTGTAAAACCAAAACCAAAGTAATTACTTGACCAATCACAGCAGTCGTAAACAATCCAATGAACCAATCAGAGCTCGAAGCAATTACATGTCGGCGGCGCCAAGCCCGGGAAAATGCGTGCGAGCAAGTCACGAATGGTTTTGGTTTTACTTCTGATTGGTCGAGAAAGTGGCGCGAGATTTTTTAGCCAATCACAAAGCGTAGCAATGAAAAACCAAAGCAATTGTGTAATTACTTTTGACACTCAAATGAAAACTGCTCTAATGCACGCTATTTTACAACCCTGTTATTTTAAAGCACCTTTATTACATTACAAAACCTTATTAGTTCATGACTCCTCTATTGGCTATTCAGAGTCACTATCTGACAGGACGTCTTCGTTTAAAATTGAAGTGGGTTCCCGTCTTCGAAACAAGAGTGTTTCCTCGGTAGTATGCTCGCCGTAAATAAATGCGTACTGCTTGGCTGGCTCAAAAGGCGTCTGTGTTTATTTGCATAGAACGCACAATTATGGCATACGAATCTTCTACTTTAAA
This sequence comes from Dendrophyllia cribrosa, assembly GCA_024195265.1. Classification (NCBI taxonomy): domain Eukaryota; kingdom Metazoa; phylum Cnidaria; class Anthozoa; order Scleractinia; family Dendrophylliidae; genus Dendrophyllia; species Dendrophyllia cribrosa. The sequence continues at coordinate 2,453,967 of JAJLRJ010000009.1, forward strand.
ATTCGTCACAGGTTTAAGAGGTTACCATGTGTATCGTTCAGAATTGTTTGTGCAGCAACTGCAAACCAGTCGTGTTTGGTTTCCGTCAATCAAACAAGTGAGCAGCTCTTGGTGATTTACGGAGGCTTTGAAAGATCTTTTGAATTGATAGGGTCTAGTTAGACTTCAAAACCAAATTTTCGGCTTTGAAAAAAACTTAGAAACAACCGTGCACTTGTCTTGGAAGGTTTTATCGATGGAAGTCAAAACGCAGTTTGGCATTCAGAAATGAAAAGTGTGAGTTTGCAGAATTATGAAAATCGCAGTAAACAAAGGAAGATGCTTATCGAAAAATTTGCGTTAATTTAATGCATGTAAACCTAACTTTTGAAAAATTCGCGTTAATTTAGTGTAACGTAAATTTTCTTCACGTTGTCAACGTGCATTGTTAATTTCCTATAATAAGGTATTATACCCAGTTACTGCAGTAAAGATGATTGGCAAATTAACATTTCAAAATGGCTAAATGACAACAAGCATGGGAGGCTATGCTGAGTTTATGATCATCCATTGTCCTTATATAGCTGTTAACCTCATAAAAGCTTAATGACAGCCCTGCTATATATTCACATTTTTGAAATCTTATGCTAATGTTTTCTACCTTCAAAGTGTTGTAAACCCAGCCCTGTCAGAATGTTTTGTGGTGGTAGGCAGGGTGACAGAAGTGGTAGGCAGTAATTGCTAGATACATATTTTGTTATTAGTCATAATTATTTTGTGAACTCCAGTGTGAAGTAGACAGCAAATAATTGACTATAGGCGGCAAAATTGCCAGCTGCCGGCACATTTTGACAGGGCTGTAAACCATTGTATAGGTGGTTTTCATGTTACGTCATCGCCGCCATGCTGGTGGACATAAACAATAGTTCTCTCATTAGCTCCTTTTGTTCGTCCATCAGCATTTGTTCGTTTCACTATTGTTATCTATGTCTCTAGAGATTGATTGCAAACCACCTATTTATTGTCAAGACAGTTGTAATGAAGCTTATTATGAAACCTTTGCTTACAAATAGTTAATACCTTCTGTATGCTGAAACATTTCTTAAGAAAACACTGATTTGTAGCCACACAAAACCACTCCAACTTGCTCCACCAATACGCTAACATTTCTTTTTCATTAATGTGTCAAGAAATAATTATATTTAAATAATTTATTATACAGCTTTTTAACTTCTTTAGGGAAAACTATGACTGAGAAAAGCTCCACATATTAAACTCAAAATACTATGCAACATTTGGACTGCATGTGATCAACTTCTTCTACATTTTTTTTAAATTTAGTCAGGGGTGGGTAAAATGTTTTTCTCAATATTAAGATTAACAGTTAGGCAATCAAACAACAAGCTGATATGAGAAAAGAGGAAATGACACCGGCCCGAAACAGCTGCAAATTCCATGACAAATATAATTTAAGCTTAAAGAAACTAAACCATTTCGCCTTTTTCAGCATTCACAGCCTTGCAGCTGGTTTACAAACATACACCAAATCGGAGAGTAAACTACGTCACAGATGTCAAGGAACCGTAAAATAGGAAATCGCGTTATAAATAAGCTTACAAGTATACAACAATTTTGTACTCCTCTTACCTCGTGAATTCCTGATGAAGGTAACGAGATGGAGAAGGTACGTGGATCAGTTGTCAAGATACCAACAAAAAATGCATAGTTAGTGCTTGATCGTTAACCACAAAAGCGAAAACCTTAACAAGTGTTACTTACCAAAATGAGCGTACGAATCGAAGTAGTAATCGGCGCTTGTCATTTCCGAAGCAGCGGGCCGAGATTCAGGCGTCGTGGAAGACGGTTGTTTCAGACTTTGGTCCTTGCAAACTCCATCGACATGATTAGCCATCGCCGAATCGACTTCCATTCCGTTAGAGGGATCCTAAGGTAACAAGAGGCATCAGATATTTTGCAGCAATGCTTAAAATTTCGAAATAAAAGCAGATTACCTCGACTTTTGCCACTTTTGCCTTGGTCTCCATTATATCTTTCTGCACGTGCAGTTTGACAACTTTCGCAATTAGAGCCCACGGTGTAATGCGGTAAAACAACAAAGGACATGATCAACACTAATTTGCATAAACGCCGAGGGAACGACTCGCGTGGTCCGAAGAAACATACTAACACTTTTGTATTAGTTTCCTGTCATTGTTTTCTGTATATTTTTCGTTATCAGCTAGTTTTATTTCTGTCTATCATTGTTATTTTTCTAGGCGTAGCCTAATTTATTTCCGTTGTTACGTATACATGTCAACTATCAGGAGCAATAATGGATGAGTCAATTCCAGCAGTGCCTATCCCCCCGGGCCATTTACACAGGTTACACACTGTTACACATGCTATCCCGGGGGTGGGGCATTATTTTTTATCTTGACCCGAAGACGGGTATTAACACACCCGTCATTTACCCCGGGGAATTTGACAGCCACATGTCTTCGGCCTCGCAGTTTGACAACTCTTCAAACATGGCATCCTTCAAGGACTTTTATTGGCAAGAACGAGGAGTTTGTCGGAGAATGGCTGGTCCAGCAAGGGCTAGAAAAGCTTGGATACATTTTTAAATGTACATGTATGTTTGACCGTTTTGTTTCTCTTTAATATATAGTAAATGTTTTCATTTCAAAGGCAAAAGAATTTAAGAACATGCATACGTCTGTAGCCGCTTCTTGAATTGTTAGCCGTTCGAACTACAGTGGAACTTCGGCGATTTCTTGAACCCTCGGTTTCTCGAACTTCCGGATAACTCGAACCAAAAGCCGTTTCCCTTGGATACGAATACTTTAGTTTTTATTATATAATAGATGAAAACGGATGAATATATTAAATAAACCTCATTTTTTTCTCAACTTACAGTACTCTAGTCTGTTCACTGGCTCTAGCTACAAGACAAATATTATTTATTAAAAACTTGAGCTGTATGAACCCGAAGGTGGGGCATTTACCGTTCTTTTTTGGCCCGACCGCAGGGAATTTGAACGGCTTACTTGTCCCCACCGTGGGGAATTTACCATTTTTTTAAAAAAATGCAAATGCCCGGGGGTTGGCCCGGGGGGATGGGCACTGCTGGAATTGACTCATCCATAAGCTCCTGCAACTATATATAAAAAGCCAATGTAAATTTTGCCTCATTGTACCTAAAGAAGGCTGGTTTGGCCAGCCGAAATATGGTACACCTTTAAAAATTGTACCTTCGTTGTATCGGTCCTTGCTTTTATACTATTATTTTCGCGTGTACCAATTTCCCTTCTTTTCTTTTTCACTACATTATTTGTTCGTTTGTTCATTTGTTTACGTTCCCATTAAGCAGAGCCGCAACCGAGCACACTTTCCTGAAATCAAACCCATTAGTTTATTTTCTTCTTCTTCCCTCTGTCTTTTCTCCACCATACGGATCAGTTTGCTGTCTTGTTTTAAATTCAAATGACTTCTGTAACCATGTAAGGACCACTTGAACAAACAGTAGCAAAATGTAGCTGGATCTTTGTGCAGATCAGGATCAGCAATGAACTAAACATGCAAGGCTGATCAGACAGCAGAATTTGTTCGGTTTCTTTTAAAATTGCTCAATATTTCGGTAAGACAAAACTAACCTTCATCAGGGGCAAAGAAAGCTAAGCAAAGATGGAATAAAACGGTTACAATATTTAAAAATATTTTATTTTATATTTTTGCCTATCGTGCGTCAGCATTTTTTCTTAGCCCTTTTAGCTCTTGTAAGCGGACAACCTCGGAACGCGAAAAAAGTGTCCGTAACTGGAGCTGGCAGCTTACGAGAATGGTTCTCGTAAGCGGATCTAAGCGGCCACTAGAGGTGTAGGCCGCTTACGGGAGCTTGCCCAGCCTTGGCTAAAATCGAAACTTGAGTGCCTTGGCTACAGTGTTGTGCTGATAATGTTGTAATTCCAGTCCCCGGGGGGGGGGGGGTACTCAACAAATTTTTGTACGGGGATGCTCCGCCCCGAGGTCCAAACCCTTACCCTTTCATATACCGTTTTTGACAGAAAAAGTACCCCTTTCATATACCTTTCATTGAAAATGGTACCCCTTTCATATACCTTTCACTGAAAATGGTACCCCTTTCATATAGTCTTTAGGTGCGTCTGTTTGTTATATTTTGAAAGGCGCTTTTTATTATACTTAAATGGCAGTTTTCCCTACCTTTTTATACTTCAACTCGTGTTTTTCCTACGGTTTTCCTATACTTCGTGAAATCCCTACTCTTTCATATACTTCGACTCGTGAAATCCCTATCCTTTCATATACCTCCAGCCTCAAAAAGGTACCCCTTTCGGGCGGAGCATCCCCGTATAGCCCATTATAGGGAGTACCCCCCCCCCCCCCCCCCCCGGGTTCCAGTCACAAGGGCATATGAATGTAAGTGGTGTTTCGAAATGTAACCGGATGTGGATGACGACAAAACAAACACTGAAATATGGTACTGTAATTACTGTAAAATCATTGTGACGAACGGCGATGTGAAGTTGATTGATGAAAACAAGATACAGAGGTTGTTAATAGGATTTTCTTTGGGGTGTCCGCTTAGCATGCTTAGGGGAGCTTAAAGTGCCTATCACCCCTAGGAAGTTATTTTCAGAATCAACTCTATGTACATTGAATAGTTGAATGGTAAAATATTTCTGGTTTTCAACGTCGCGTTTGTGAGTTATAGAGATTTGAATTTACAAAATGCTAATTAGATGACGTCAACCCGGGAATCATTTATTATACAACTACTTGTTTTCACCTCCAAGTAATATTTTTTACGAATCAATTGACTATCCACAGTTTATTTTAAGTATTTTTTAAATTAATTATCCTCAAGCTGTAAACTGCGCATTGTAAATTGGCGTAGAAATAATGGCAAATTCCCGGGTTGACGTCATCTAATTAGCATTTTGTAAATTCAAATCTCTATAACTCACAAACACAACGTTCAAAACAAGAAATATTTTACCATTCAACTGTTCAATGTACGTAGAGTTTATTCTGAAAATAACTTTCTAGGGGTGATAGGCACTTTAAAAACAAAGAAAAAGTCTAAGTCGTAATCTCTAGACTACGAGCAGTCTCTCTTTTTCAGCTTAGTCCATCGAGCGAGAAACGAAAAAACATTAGCGAGCGGAAAATGGTCACGCGAAACTGGGGGCGAGGCAGGCGCGCGGGAAAAGAGAGACTCTCTTTTCCCGCGCGCCTGCCTCGCCCCAAGTTTCGCGTAGCCATTATCCGCTCGCTAATGTTTTTTCGTTTCTCGCTCGACGGACTAAGCTGAAAAAGAGAGACTGCTCGTAGTTTACGTAATCTCTGAAAGTGTCCGCGGCCGCTTACGAGAATGTTCGCTTACGAGAATGTAAAAATACAGTTTGTATGGGAGTTAAAACGGGGTTTCAAACAAGGCGGCCGTAAGTAGAGCTGTCCGCTTACGAGACTGTATTATATTATTATCGTCCAGACGAGTTTTTTGCTCATCCAGGTCTTTGTCATAGATCAGGCAACCCTCACTAGTTTGTCTAGTTTGTAGTCGCGGTTCTGCTGTTATTGAGCATGTTATCAGTATCTATTAAACTAGGCTGGTTTGACAAGCCGAAACATTGTACAAATCATCTCAATGTACGCAGTACTCAGCTTTGACTCTTGTTGACTAGTGTTTTTTTTTTGTTAATTAGCAGTTATTCATCGAGGACGAGCCGAATATGCGCTGATGGGCGCCGCGCCGAGTTGGTTATATATCAGCTCATATTCGGCGAGGCCGAGATGAATAACTGTTTAAGTAAATGTTCAAACACTCAAAAAACCGGAAAGATGTTGGCCGACGTCGCATTTTCAACTTAACTTAACTTCTAGGGGCGAAAGTGCCCCGAATCTCGCCATTTTTTTTTCCGTGACGAGGAAAACAATTTTTTTTTCGCGTAATTCGTCATCGTTTTTCCATATTTGGGCAAATTAACCAATAACGACTCAGATCGGTAGCGGTGAGACCAATCAGGAATCAAGAAAATCATTATCAAGAGGTAAAAATTTACTAATTAGATTGATTAGGTCTTCGCAGAGCCAGCGAAAAAGCAGCAGACTTCTCGTATACAGTATCTACCACCTTGAAATTTCTTCTATTTAACCTGTGTATCACGTCTTTCTTACGGGAGGGGCGTTATAAGGAGAGGAGGCATTTCATCGAATAAACTTGGTAATTCAGTACAAAAAAAAGGATACGCAGTTTTTTGTTTGCGGAAGATTTATTTGGCTTTGTCACCATTCTTATCAACTAATAAATATATTAAATTTCGTGCGAGAATTTATTCAAATAACGAACAGAAATCCAATTTCATAATTTAATATCTGAAAAATTGTTTACAAAAAACACGTAAATTTGATAATCAAGCGAAATTAAATGAGCTGTGAATGTAATTCTGCTCTGAGATTGCATTTGATGAATATTTAACCTGCCCATGCAGCACGGACTCAGTCAAACCAGAATTGGACTCCTCGCGATACTAGCTTTCCTTCTTTTTGACAATGGAAGGTCGTCAAATCCTCGTTCCTGACTGTCAGAAATTTCAAATTCAGTTGCCTGAAAAAGATAATGGGAAAACGTTTTTAAACGAAGGATTGGTTTGTTGCAGGTTTGTTGGTAAATCGTACTGACCTCATCTTTAAGTGATATGGCTCTCTTGGAGCTTCTTGGCTTTCCTTGTCTGTTGTCCACCTGAATTACAAAATAACAAAAGGGCGATTTTCAATAGCCCAATTTCGATATATTAAAATTCAACTTGAAACAAAATACAACACTACGAGGCTTAGGGGAATAAACCATATAAATCCTTACTATCATTCCCTAAGCCTCGCAGTGATGTCTTTTGTTTCAAGTTGAATTTTAATATATCGAAATTGGGCTATTGAATATAAACGAAATCAGTCCTCTCGCATAGCTTATAAAACCTTGTAATCGGGTCAACTGGTACAAAGACCAATGAACAAGTGGCAGTCCAGAGATTCCCTTCCGACGAGCACCCCACCCCCCCTTCCCCCCCCCCCCCCCCCCCCCCCCGGGGGTAAAATCCGTTTGAGCCACGCCAACAAACGAGATTCTGGTATCTTTTAGAGTGTTTTTTTTTTTAATTTCCGACTAGCATCCCCGTCATTTTTTGTATGGGAGTCCCCCCCGCGGGAACAAATGTGCTTTCCTTTTTTTACAACCTCGATTAAATGTGAAGAAAGCGCTCTTCGAAAAAAAGCGTAGACAAGTTCACTGACAACTTGTTACCTTTTTCTTCGACAACTGCAGTTTTCCAGATACATCCATCTTAGAACACTGTTGAGTTATGTTTTCTATCTGTGATCAAAAAATTAGAAAAAATGCATGACTCACAGCCGACAATGTTACAGAAGAATGTATATAGAGTAAATTGCAGTACAACATACCCCATTAACTGCCTTGTTTTCATCTTGGACTACTGCTTCTGACGGTTTAACAGTTGTAGATTCTAGCTTTTCATTCATTTTGCTGAAATATTTCTGGAATCCCTCTCCTTGCAGTTTCTTTTTGTTGACAACTTTTCCAAGCCTAGAAAAGTTGAGAAAATTGCGCGCAAATCAATAATACCCTGTTATAACCCAATGAAGCGCAGTTTCCTTGTTGCCTCCTCCGTTTTTCCTGTATTTTGCACATTACGCGGTTTGTTTGATCACGAATTTCTGCCGAGAATATTCAGTTCCTCCGACCTACCACATGTCCATGAATAGCAAAGAAGTGGCTTCACTAAAAAGCCAGGGCATTCATACAACCCATTTCATGTGATTGTTACCTCTTTCCTTTCAGAGTACTTCTTATGAATCCCTCTTTCTCCAGACGTTTAACCAGACCTTGTGCGATGCTCATTTCTATCTCTTGAAGGGGATTATAAACAACAAATACACAGTTATTTACTCCAAATAGGTTGGATTCCTAAACTCTGTACTGGGCGGAAATAATTGTTATTTGCTTACTAAGGTGTCGAGCCAAAGTGGTGGGAAGTATCCTGTTTAGTTCGCTACAAGCAACCAAAGTTCTGCGCCACAAACATGTAGCCTAATAAGAAAAAGCAAAAAAGAACATCGGGTGCTGCATAAGAATCGGCGCAAAAATACAGTCGAACATCTCCTATACAACGGCCACCCTTGGCATAGATTTACTAGCTTCTTTAAGGCGTCTTCATGATTAGTGTAGGCAACCTCAAGTAGTGACATCAACTGTTGGCAAACAGGTTGGCGACAAACAAAACTGTTTCTATTCTTGCCAACACGGAGAGTTTTGGCCAACTCTTTTAAATTGGCAAACTCACATGTGAAGGTTTAATTGCTGCAACTTCGGTATGTGCAACCTCATTTCACAGGTATGTGGAAGTGTTTCGCGTGAAAACATGAGTTTGCCAGCTATAGTTCGTGTGAAGGCGCCTTTAGAGAGGTGGCCGTTATGGAGAAGGTAGTTGTTAGTTAATGATGCCAATAAACCTACCCACACAACCTGAACCTCTGCAGTAGTCTGTCCACAGACACTGCAGTAGGGACGAGAGTACACGCGAAGTGCGAGCGTGATCGCGGAACGTTCGAAAAAAAATATTCTTTTCTCGCACTCCTCGCTCGAGCGCGCGCTTCACGCACGAGTTCGTCCCCAGTATCTTAAAAAATATATATAAAACATCTCTGAACAGACTACGTCTGCAGAATGAAACTAAATCGTAAACCAGGCTATTCGATGTAACTAAAAAACATTGAAATCTTTAAGCTACCTGCAGGGCAATAGTGTTAAGATTCGCCAAAGAGGAATCCGTGCATTTACCACTGTGTTCACCCTAAAACAATTAAAAAAAGAAGCATTTCAGTGGTGAAAGTATAAAAGCAATAATATTTCGACTCAATAGCAAGCACTTGCCTTGGCACAATCAACGCAGACGTGAAATTGTGGCGCCTCTTCTTGCTTTAAAACATCGAAGCAAACTGCATGCTGCCAGTTATCACAAACTCCGCAGAGTATCATCAAACCTTCATCCTGGGATTAAAGAGAGCTGTAATTAGATTTTAGTACAAAACCTGGAGAAGTTAATAAACTTACTCGATCATAACAGAAATAACTGAAGGTTTCAAATTGTAAGAGCAGTTCTCAACCAATTTCAGGAACACCATAGCGATGATAATTATACGCTACGATAGCGTGGAAAAGAACTTATAGGTTACAATGTAGCAACTATGAAAACGCGTGGCTGGTGTCTTTCAATATCAATTTTGGGTAAAATAATCAGTGGTCAGTGAAAATCTCACATCAAAGATGAAATTCTTCAAAATAATGGATGATGTATTTATTCCGTCTATAATCTGTGTAAGCAGTCTCACTGCGCCTTAAAATAACACGCGAACTCTGAGTCGAACTTCAAAGACAAACTAAGGTTTATGTTTTATGCTTGCGTCAATCATCAGTTATGGTGACAAACATTGGACCGGGCCTGAAAACAGAAACTGAAAAAAAAAAAAAAAAAAAAAAAGGAAAGGATCGAAATCCACCAATCACAACCCACAGACAAGACCTTTTTGAACGTAAAGCACCGTTGTTTCCTGAGACGTCCGCTATAATATTTGCAGCAGTGAAAGACAAAACTGTTGGTTAAAGTTTTGAACTTCAGAGTTAATGTGTTATTAAAGGGCGGTAAGAGTTAAATTATGTAAGGTGTATATATTTTTAAGTAGGATGTAGAGTTTTGCAAATTACACACACTCAGTCAGGCTATCCTGTCCAGTTTATACAGAGATTTCTATTTACAGTAATTCAAACAACGCCATCTTTAGACCACCTAAAGCCGTGAGTTATGGTTACCATTCTCGTCCCCAAATCCGCTTGGCCCTCTTAACCGCCGGTTAAGAGGGCCAAGCGGATTTGGGGACGAGAACAAAGATATCACATGTACCTCGTCATTTCCACAGGGACATTTTACTTGGATTTCCTCCTCTAAATCTTCTCCAGGCTGATCTGTTAATTTAATTATTTAAAAGAAGTGTTCATAGAGCAGTTTTCAATTGAGTGTGGTAAAACCAAAACCAAAGTAATTACTCTGACCAATCACAGCAGTCGTAAACAATCCAATGAACCAATCAGAGCTCGAAGCAATTACATGTCGGCGGCGATAAGCGCGGGAAAACGCGTGCGAGCAAGTCACGATTGGTTTTGGTTTTACTTCTGATTGGTCGAGAAGGTGGCGCGAAATTTTTCAGCCAATCACAAAGCGTAGCAATGCAAAACCAAAGCAATTGTGTAATTACTTTCGACACTCAATTGAAAACTGCTCTATTACATCAATCAAACCCAATCCATTTTTATAAGCTACATTTGGCACAATCGCTTATTCACTGCTGAACAAACTCGAACCGACACACACACTCGATTCTTCTCATTGTATTAAAATGAAAAATAATGGGTAGTTAAAGGCCGTCCGTTATGCTTCACGCGCCTCTGTTATTGTTTTGGTTTGCACAGGAGCGAGGCTTCTATTGTTCAGAGGCGCGTGAAGCATAATGGACAATACTGGGTCTTTAAGGACGTTCGCGCGAAAATCTTCTAACATTGATATTTTTATAAAACTTTTGCTACAGCTAGGTTATGAGTTACTCGTGTCAGAAATGTAAAAAAATGAGGGGGTCACCTACTTCGTTTCTGAGATGAGCTATCTGAAAGGCGACCCTAATTTTGAAAAATTGGTCTTCCTTACGGGGTTGTGATCCGAATGTCTGTTAGTCTAAAAATATTGCAAATGAATCTCTAAAATGCAACTTTCTTTCCCACATTTTATGCTAGTAGGTCTGTTCAGCTAATTCATTCAACTGTTTACGTTTCTTGAAGTAAATTTCATCTTTAAACGACAGCATTTGCAAACTCTGACAGCCGCAAGTTGGCAGGATTCGATGGCGCGCGGGTAGAAAAATGGAAAAAATTTAAACTTCCTACATTGATTTTTTGTTCATTTTTTCACAATCTGTCGAGAATTGGCAAAGAAAATTATCTATGAAAACAAAATCGGGGGTCACCGACCATCCAAACGAGTTAAATCTAAGCAAAGTTAACGCAACCGCTATGTGCTTTATGTGCTTAGATTTTCTTCTCTTGCGCGCGCGCTCGTGCATGACGAAGCATGGCGTTGCGACATGAATTGCGTGCGCAGTAAAGCCTGGTTCACACGTGCGACGCAAATGCAAATGCAAATGCAAGCGCAAACGCAAGCGACGTTCACACGTGGAACGCAAACGCAAGGAACGTAAGATACGCAGGCGCAGTTGAAGGAGGACGCCATCTTGATTTCAACTTCAACCGCGGTGGCTTGGAACAAGTGCTTTTAACCTTGCGTTTGCGCTTGCATTTGCGTTGAGCCCGGTTCACACGTGTGAAACGCAAACGCAAGTGCAAATGCAAATGCAAGGAAATGACAATTTTTCCATTCCTTGCGTTTGCATTTGCACTTGCGTTTGCATTTTGCGTTGCCCCGGTTCACACGTATTTTCCTTGCGTTTGCGCTTACATTTGCATTTACATTTGCGTCGCACCTGTGAACCAGGCTTAAGGATGCGCATAAACAATTAGCGCGAACGTCCTTAAGTGCAAATCCAGATGAAAAAAAAAAAAACCAAAAGCATGAAGTATTTGGTTACCGTCAGGGACTTTGTCGCAATCCATATCTTCCAGTCCTGAAATAAAGAACACATTATTGGTTCCTTTTTTATATTGTTGCATTTTTGTGTTATCTGTAGGCGACTATTAAAAAACATTAACATAAATGTGAGATTTAAATCTAGGTACATAAAAACTGTCACCTTTTTCGCTTTCTTTCTTATTCTCTAGTGGCATTTGTCCTTTTTGCAGTTCATTCTCACGCGGTGACTGAAGCTAAAGCAAAAAGATCAGAGCAGTTTAAAGGAAGCTAAACAGAACATGATAGATCAGAGTATCACATTAGTTTAAGATTAACAGTAATAATGCAATCGGCACCATCCTAAGCCAAGTGTTAAAATTTTTAAGGCAGCAGACAACTCACCTTGTTAAACGTTTTGTAAACATTAAAATATTATTTATAATTCAATGGAGGGAGGGGGTGGAGATCGTAGTTTAACATTGGGTACAATGTTGAGGATGCAAGAGTGAAAGTCATACCCCTTACACACAAGTCCTTACAATTGTGCCCTATATTTCTCTGGCACCTGATACACAACAGTCAGGCTAACCTCATCAGTTCAAGTATTACAGTTTACAATAGTAGGACTCAAGACTAAACATGTACTGCACTGTTTTTATGAGTATGGTGCTATACTGCATACTGCTGTCTGATAGCTAGAATGCATTGATTATTAGAAGTCTTGATCTTATTGATTTGTACACTGAATACATTAATGAGTTTACCTCCGTTTCAACTCCTTGCTCAGGGGCGACATCTGGTGAATATGTACGTTCACTTGAAGGACTGTTTACCGGTTCCAGGTCAATGTTGTTAGTTTCTTTGTAATTGGCATCATTTTTCTCACTTATGACCTCTTTCATGTCAAACTGCTGGCAATCAGTTTTTATTCGCAGCTTCACACTGTTAAAATATACATTAGAGAAAATTACTCAACTGAAACATGAGCTGACCACAGGACAGGAAAGGAAAACAGCTTGACAGAATGTTTGTTTTAACCAGCATACTCACGTATGAAATGGCTGGAGATGTTTCAGGGTATCAGTCAAACAACACATATAAAAGAAATGAAAATACATTAGTGTGAGAAAACATCAGTGGTTAATGAAGTTATGCCCTGAATACATAACAAAGGTAAGGTAAGGTAAGTCTTCACAAGCCTAATGGCTCACAACTGCCAGAGCTTAACCCGGTTTCTGTAGCATGAAGCGATTGAGAGTATTACTACTCCCCTCTGGATGGTGGGATGCTAGTCCGTTGCAAGGTTACCCCACCCCCCCCCCCCCCCCCCAACCCCCAGCATTATGTTGCCGGGTACCCATTTTTGTACACAAGAGACAAGGTGGAGCAAAGTTTCGGCTCTTACTTCGTGTAGAGGACACAAATGATGTAAAACAACAGGAAACAATGCTTCATCAAAATTCTTTTACCCAAAAACAATGACCGAAAACAATGTTTCCTATTGTTTTACATCATCTGTGGGTACACAAAGTATAGACCGAATGCAAATATGGCCGTCCAACAATTTTTTGTTTGGACAGGTTCTCAAGAAAAGAAAAGCAATTGAATAATGATAAAGATCAGGTCAAAATAAGTCATTGTGTGCATTTTCAAGGCCATATTCCTATTTTAGGAGAAGTTATAGGCAATCAAATTTTGGGAAAAACATGAAAGCGAGGCTAGTCAGGATAGAATGTCTTTTCTCATACAAATGCTTACAATTTCAGTGAGCCATAACTTTGCAACCGTTAAACCGAAAACACTCAAACTTTGCAAGATAATACACTTAGTAGCACTTGTTTACGTGATATCATTAATTTCTCTGAAAACATGGCCAAACAAAAAATTGCCTGGCGGCCATATTTGCATTCGGTGTATTATAAGACCCAAAGTTTCTTGTCTAAGGAAACAACACAACGGCGGAGACCAGGCTTACCACTGACCTTCAGGTTGAAAGTTTGACCACTGGACCACTGCGCCTCCACACATAAAAAGCTAATTCACAATATATCATTGTTTTCAAAGTACAAGTAAATGTCACTATCTAGACTGTAAGTATACAGTAGATTTCAGTTTTTACAAAAGCACTGTTATCCCCATGGTTTAGCTTAACAATGATGGTAAGTATGTATAATAGAGCAGTTTTCAATTGAGTGTCGTAAAACCAAAACCAAAGTAATTACTCTGACCAATCACAACAGATGCAGACAATCCAATGAACCAATCAGAACCCAAATACATGCAGCCGGCACCAAGCGCGGGAAAACACGTGCAGGCAAGTCACGATTTGTTTTGGTTTTACTTCTGATTGGTTGAGAAAGTGGCGCGAGATTTGTTAGCCAATCACAAAGCGTAGCAATCAAAACCAAAGCAATTGCAAAATTACTTTCGACACTCAATTGAAAACCGCTCTACTGATTTCACCTAATGCAACAGCACAACAGCACCTAACTTACAGTGCAGCTAGATCAGTAAATAAATGCAATGAGAAGAAAGTAACATATTGATATAACAACACCAGCATTTCCATACCGTTGACACATCTCCAACTTTAATATTTAAAGGCTCCTCCACAAAGCTGAAAAAATCATTTGGTGTTTGCTGAATAGAAAGTGAAAGAAAAAGAAATTCTTACTGACACATCATTTATTATTGAACAGTCCAAATATAAAATTACAAAAATATTTTACCTTAAAGCCAGGTGGCTCATAGTCAGGAGGAGTAACTGAGAAACAAGAGACTGACATTAGATAGAGACATTTGTTATTACTTTGTAAACCATGTGTTAAGATTTTTAAATGCACACTAAGAACATTATTTTCATCATTGTCAACATCATTGTCATTACCATTATTATTGTTATTATTACTATTATTGAATTACATGTAATATTCTCATTTATTGTACTTCTTCTAATTAATTCTGCAAAATGAGTATTTCTCTTTATGTATGTATACATGATATCACTGCAATGGGAATGCAAGAGGACTGTACATACCCTCATCATAGTACAGTAACTTCATTGTCATCATCACATCATCTAAAAGAACATATATTTTTAAAACATGCAACGAAACTACTATCTAAATCATTCTAAGTCACAAAATATCAATGTCAGAACTGTTCAAGAAACATCGTGTTTTAAATAATTACATTGTATGACAAAGACTACAAAAAATACCAGTTTCGTAGATGTTTACCTTATCTTTCCCAATCACCAGTGGAGATCAATAATTAAATGAAAACTATCACAGATAATTATGAAAGATGCACCAATCAAAAAAAGCTGATGAGACGTTGTTTAAAAAAAATATTATAACTTATTTGACAGAAGATCACAATAATATTGAAATCTCTTATAAATTACCTGGCAGTGATGTTAGAGTCTGACTGAGAAGAATTATTGTTCTGTTATTAAAAACGCACATCAAATCACAGATTAGTTCAGTAACTGTTTGGTTATTTTTAACAGAGTAAAAGTAAGAATATTGGCTATAGTGACTATACACATGACTGTGTATCATGACATGTTTCAGTTTTTCACAAACCATATTCAGTTGTAGAGAATACAATCAACATACAAGAGGTATTGACAGTATATTAACAATGTTACAAAAACCTGCATCGTTAATGATATCAATAAATAACATAATTTAAAATAATACCAATAATCTAAAGGTGAAGAATTAAACAAAACAAGAGTAAGATTATCTATTCTGTGTATTAAGCGATGATTATTCCCTATGGTTGTTCCTATTAAACTATATAATAACATTGATGTGAATTATTCACCCAATTCAACATTAAACTTATCTTGAACTACTTTATACTCTTTGATGATGTGTTTATAAACATCTTGAAAATAACAGGAGGAGGAAAAATGAAAATTCACCTTAGCAAGCGTATGGTTGCCTTCTTAGTATCTCTTTCTGTGTGAGCACTTGCAATTTTATTTCCATTCCTAGGAACAACAACATGAACAGTTTACAACTGATACTTAGCTTAATGGCAGCACTTGGGAAGAAGAAAAATAACAGCAAAAATATAAAGTTATATTTTTTTCAATTTACCTAAAGATGCTGACTTCCTTGTCCATGTAAGAAAACTATAAAGGAAAAAAGAACTTTTTTTGTTGTATTTTGATTCAAAACAGTTTACTGATATCAGAATGGACTGATTTTCCTTAAAAAATCAGATTTAGAAATTTACATGCGCTAAACCTTACCTTAAAGGTGTAGGACTCTATAACAGTCTACAAAATTAAATCAGAAAACAAAAATAATCACTACAGGCACTAGCTGAGAAGGAAGGTGAAAATTGTTGGCTGGCATAGGGGTTTGATGCTTTATGTACTAAGAAATGGAAAACTAAGGTCAAATAAAAATAATAACAAAAATAACAACATCTGGATCTGTCATTCAAGGGTTCTAAGTGGGGAATTTATTAGTACTGTTTAAGGACCGTGCTCAGGGACCTTGTTATGACATTGACCCATATGATTATTCAGGGGCCCTCAATGGGGAGTAAGATATCTCATTTTTTTACAGCCATGCTCCGTCACGCGTGACCAGTATTTTTGAAAATTGAATGGAGTTTTCAAGATTACGCGTCGGTTTTGAAAATTCATTCCGAGATTCGGAATTCCCGTGAGAATTTTACCGCATTTTCGGAAACAAACAGCAACAAAATATCATTTTGTTTGAAATGTTACATATCCGAACAATATTAGTTTTTTTTATGCGTGCAGCGAAGTTATTTTCCGTTAATTCGTGACATTCAAAGTGTTTTCCACTGAGATCTTCAAGGTTTCATTCAAATCTCGGACGTTACAAAGAAATATTCAAATGTTCATTTCATTCTCTAGATTACTGGTCACGCGTGACGGAGCATGGCTGTAAATCTGCTTCTTCTCTGCATTTTTGAATTCTATCTTTAATATCATTAGACCTTTTCTGTCAAATCAATACTATTACACCAGTACACCAGAAATACAAGTTAGTATACATAAATTACTTACATCTGGGTTCTCAGCATCACCATATATCTGTTTAAAACAAACAAACAAAAAATCATCTTTCTTAGGAATTAAGTTTGAGTTTAATTACACAGCATGCAGACATGCAAATTATGTTACAAATGTACAATGTTACTATGTACGATGATGTACAACAAGTACAATGTTACTTATTGTTACATATGGAATTAATACTCACACCAATAACAATCATTCGAAGCTACAAAATAAAAATAAATAAATAATTAAGATCACTAAAGAACATCCCCACATTTTAATCAAAAATGATGAATAAGTATCGGCAAGCAATGACTTACATATTTCTTATCAAGAGCATCAAAGCAACCTTTTATCCTGTTAAAATAATATGGAAACACATAAAAGGGCATTACTACTTAATATTCCATTTGGACATATATTAAACTTCACTGCAGTAGCTGTAAGTAAATACTGGTAACAAGTCTTATCACGTTGTATGGCCCATTTAGAAACACATTACATCCAGCCTCCCATGTTAAAATTTTAAATGATTTTGTTGCCATGTTGGTCATGTGTTTATATGGCTCTCAGCCCATGGCACAGATCTTGTTGTGGTCCATATGCTCGGTCCATATGACATGATGTAGAGCGAAATATGTTTCTATGTAATCCTTCCACTCAGGTTAAAGGTATAGTACATGTAGGTAAAAATGCACACCAGCCACAAGTGGCCAACATGGCCATCACTCAATTGCCCATTTATACACCTAGACCTGTTTGTTCAAAAGGTGGATAGCACTATCCCATTCCACCAGGTAAATCACTATCAAGACGATAACACAATGGATTTTGTTAATACTTATTGACTGGATAGTGATTTATTTGGTGGATAGGACTATCCACCTTTTGAACAACCAGGGCCTGGGAAAAGAAAGACAATGTGTAGTGATGTTTCTTGCCTAAGAAAACAACACAATGGCAGAGACCGAGACTTGAACTGAAGTTCAACACGCTAACCACAAGACCACTGTGCCTCCACAACTCAGTCAGTTCAGACACAATAACCTCTATATATTATAGTCACCTACGAGTCATGGATGAGTGTCCATATTATAGAGGTACAGTTAAATGCATAGTATTCCTGTTCTTACCACTGTATTACTTGGCATGCACCTGGGCAAGCACTGTCATCCTTGAGGATTTTCAAATTGAGATCTAAATAAAAAAACACATACAGATGAATTTATGTTAAACAAAGCAATTGGACTAACAACATTGTAACAGTTGTAACTTTAACTAAGAATAAAATCATAAAGGTGTTCATTTATTTAATAGAGCTGGTTGTTTACAAAAGTGCACAGAGGATGTACACCTCAAAATTTTTGGTGGGGGTGTGCAGGCTGCTACATGAAACCAAACCCCCACCCCCACCCTGGTGGAGGGCAAAAGTGATCATCGTTAACTGTAGTGAAATCAAACATCCAACAAAATATCTTATTGATCATACATAGAGAGTACGAGTACATCTGTAAACAGTGGTTGTATACCTTCTAAACATCTGTCTCCAAATGCATGTTCTGGAAATATGGTTCTATCAATGAAAACAGGCAATTCAATAGAATTCTGGGTATCAAGTAGGAAAAAAAGGTAACTATAGTAACTATTAACAGGAAATATTTTTTACCTGAGATAAGTTATACTAGACACCTAAAAATAACATAAGAAAATTCAGGGCTTAGAAATCAAAGTAAGACGTCAGTAAAACGTTCAACAAAAACGACTAAAGTGACAAAAATTTGATGAGGTGCACTGTACTTACGGCAACTGCCAGAAGCTTCTTTACAAATAAAGCTGACTGTTGTTCTGTTACTTGTTGGGAAGGAAAAATACTTGACCACTAGAAAAAAATGTAAAATTAATTATTTTCTTTTTACTAAGACCACAGAAAGACCACGAATCAGGCACTAACAGATTGTAAGCTTAAAAACTGATCCGCCATTTTGAATAGGTTGTAGCTTTTAGTCTCTCTCGGTCACGATATGAGTTTTTCGCCAAAAAAACTGTATAAAAAATAAACAAAAATACAGGTCTTACACTAACTGTCTTTTCTTGTTCTCGTATCGCCTGGGCAGTTGCCATCTCGCCTGTTTAGCCGCGAGACCAGCTACGAAAAGACAAGGTAGAAAGTGAACGAGGTAAAAATATCGCTAAAAATACAATGTAAGCTTAAGCTTATTTAAAGTTTAAGCTTATATGGAACATTCCATCCTTTTTTTAGTTTTTCATTGTACTGTGCATGTGTTGTGTGGAACTTAAAATGCACACAGAAAGCTTAAACACACAAACACACGCACTATAAATGTCAATAATAAGACTTAAGCTTATGTTTTCAAAGAATGTTTTTCCTTTAGCACAACTTGGTTGGGTTAAAGTGCATTTTCTTAACTTATTAAGTATAAATGTTGAATCTTAACTTGATAAAAAACTTCCACAAACGCCTGCAAGACTGACTAAAAAAGGTCGTTAAAATTTAAATTAAAACCTTTCAAAGTCTGTAAGCTTAACTTTTCACCAAGCTTTTGTTGTTACAAAATTCACTTCAGCTAGCTTACCTCGGGTTTCTTGACAGCTTCTCTTTGTCTTGGCTTTTCCAATAAAACACTGAAAAACTCTCCTCAATGTCAAAACAATAGAAGCTAGTTCTTCTGCTTAACATAAACACAATGCAAAACCCTTAAAAAGAGACGATAAGGGGCTAAAAGGAAGAAACTTCAGCGATTTATACGATTTTGTGGTCGATCTTGTGAGACTTGTATTAGTGGCGGGAAATTTATGTGCAGCCGCGTCAGTGAGAAGGAACCGGCGGTTTTGGCGGGAAATATGTCGGTCACCAGCTGCTTTATACTGTCGCGGGGTTTATAATTCGCGAAAATCGCTTCGTAAAATGCCGTAAATCCTCTATGAAGTTCCATCCTCTCTAATATTAAAGCCATCCTCTCTAATATTAAAGTCCCCCTTTTTAGCCCCCCCCCCCCCCCCCCCCCGCCCCCTCCCATCCCCTTTTCCAAAATCAAAACGATAAACAATAAACGACAGACCGTATTACCGGTATATTTTTACCGTACCTGTCAATACCAGAGTGTCAATACTGTCACGAATTCACATACAAGTCATACAGTACCCGCGAGCTTTGTGGAAAATATTGTCAGTGCTTGTACTAAAAAGTAATAATAATTAAGGTGGTCATGAATGTATACCACTTCATTGATCAATCAAAGCATCCTGCTAGTGTACAAGGTAACCAATTACTACACAAAAAGCGTCAGACTTACAAAAATACAACTGCGATACAATACTGACTGAAGAGACTTTACATTGTACAGTTTACATACAAAGTAATGCTACGGTAATGCTACAGAAATGAATACTCAAACTCAAAGTTTATTAGCATTCCCATATACATACATGGTATTGCCTATTACACTAACAGAGTAAACTAAACTAAATAATAATAATACAATAATACAGAACTTACACTAAAACAACTAGCCAAAATAAGAAGAAAAAGGCACGAGGAGAGAGACAGAAAAAAAAAGAGAAAGAAGCCAAGGTACTCTAGCGAATCACATATACATAGAGTAGTCCATTTATGTCTAAATTTGTTGAAATTAATTACCGTTTTTAATGCAATTTCTCTTTCACATTGAATTTTATTTTCAAGTAAAACAAGACCTCTCATTTGTTGAAACTTCAGAATTATTTCTAGCGAGGTATATGTAATATTTGGCGATGGCGATTAAAAGATAGTGATTGTATGAAAGCTCAGCGTGAATTCAGGTTTGTAGCCGTAAATAATTTCAGCAGGACTAGGGTACATAATCGAAGATTTGCCTCGACCTTTTACAGTGATCTTTTATTTTCGTCGGCCTGGCCTCCAAATTTTGATCCGAAGTCTTCGCTAAAATGGTATAATTTTTAGGAAAAATTAAAATTTGACAACGTCATACGTTACTTCGATTTACGTAATTGAGCTATAAATCTATCTATAAATCCACGAAAATCGAGCTTCGAAGTTGTCATACTCCCAACGTCATCAACTCAGCTGTAAAATGCATGTTTCCACTGTATGACCGGTATCATTTTAATTTCAAATGGCCGCCGCACACTAGCCGATTTTTCATCTTCAGACAAAAAATCTTAACTTGTCGGCATACTAGCCGACAATGCCCGAAAAGACGTTTTGAGATATCGCCCGACAAGGTCCGATCTTGTCGTAAGCTTGCCGACAAGTTAAGATTTTTTGTCTAAAGATGAAAAATCGGCTAGTGTGCGGCGGCCATTATAGTAGTGTAACCGTAAAAAAAATGGAGTTTAATTTTGAGCAAATGTCAGGCTAATGATTTTTTGACACGTTATAGCAAGCCGGTGATACCTCACTCTAGATTTCCTTTCTGTGAATTAATTTTCGCGTACGTGTTTATTTAGTGAATTTTCGCGAAACTTATTTCACGATGCGCAAAAGTACCCGTAAATTGAAACCCGTGCGAAAATTAAAGGCATTAGGTAACACAAACACAAACATTTTTAACCTTTTATTGTTCACGAAAGTGGAAGTAAACAGTAGTGGATATTTGCGGAGCCGCGGAGCGACAAGGTAAATATCTGCCACTCTTCGCCGACACTGTGATGAATAATTGTTTTAGTATATAACAAACCAGTGGATTGCCAGCCAAAAACAGTTACTTCATTTCTTACAATCCAGAACACAAATGAGAACAATGACTGGAGGGATCGAGATGCAGGTGATTGACTAGTTTGAGTAGCCAATCAGAGCGCGCAAAAAACAATATCCTCTGGTTTGATATATACTAATGACACCATGATATTCACTGGCTTGCTCTTCGGACGTGAGCGAATTTTAAATTGGTTTCTTATTTCCGATAACCGTGTCATGTTTTATTAGTTTGGCGTTGAACTAAAAAAAGGGTATACGATATATTAATTTTATAATATAATAGAAATCTCTATTCCACCTGTCACGTTTGGAGCTACTAATTAAAAGTCTCATATGATATACAACAAATAAAAATGACATGACATGCAAAAATTATTTTAAAACATCAGCAAATTCCCATCAGGGGTACTGACATGAACTGGACATACGAAAAAGGCCACAACATTTTTGAGATTTCATACATACCACTTAATATACGTTCTTTCTCTTAAGTTGACAGACACATGCATATTCCGGCTATAGAAACTATAATCTCTTGTCTATCGCTTAGCATTCAGCGTTCAAACGAATTTCTTTAATTTTTTATCTGGCGGCGATCGAAAACCAACGTCCACAAAATTATTACTTATGGTCGTTCATTTTTTTCTTCACAACATTTTTCTTGCTGTTTTAAAACGTTGTCATCTTCACCTTGTTTTTATATTTTTGTTCGGTTTTAATTAGTTTAATTATACTTGCAAGGGTTATCCCAACAGAGGAACAACAGCTGCAGATGTCAGTCAAAAAAAGCGTAATAAACTAAAACTGCAAGACGAATTATGCAGACAGCCAACGTCTTTGTTTCGGTAATAGCAAACTGCTGATAATAACAATATACGGATGCTAGCAGTTGAAAAAGCCCCCTTAATGGTGGATTTTTATTGGTTCTTTATCATTGGAGCATAACAAAACAATCAACAAGAACCTGTCGGCGTGAATGCGTTACACGCCCTTATGAAGCATACATATTCATGTGTAGTTCCCAGTGGTACGTCTTGGAAAATAACAACGCTTGTTCCCTTTCACGGCGTGAAGCTTTGCCCCAATTCGTCTTTCTTTTGTGCGAGAAATCTACGTCTTGAAAATAATTCTGTCGCTGATATGTGTGGCATCAAGTGCATTAAGACGCTACTTTTCGTCTTCAATTTCATTTTTTGGGTATGTGTTAATTTTTGTTCGCATATTTATCTCCATTAACATTTCGCTTTGAAGCTGAAATTTGCTTGAGCGTAACAAGTAGACTTATATTTCCGCTAAAGCAAACATCTGTTTCACTTTCTGGCTTTTTATTAATCCCTTCTCGCGTCAGCCAGATTTCTATTTACCATGCTAGCTACAGCGGCAGGCCTTTCTTATATCACCGGCCTTCAAATCGCGAGCAATAATATTTTTTTATATTTCCTCTGAACTGCATATTGAAGGGGTTTAATGAGCTCACTGAATTTTAGACGAGAAGTAATTTCAAAAACAAAAACAACTGATGTTTCTGGCTGATCTTTTTCTCCGTGAATGAAGGAAATTTAAACTTGATAAATGTTCGGTCTTAGTTCCCTATCTCTGTGCCAAGTGTTCTGTTCGGTCGGTACGATGCGTTTTACTCCCGTCAAAATAAGCTAATATGCACATTTATTTGTATTTCTGCTCAAATACAGCGGAGCCACGATATGCCATAGAAATGCGAATGTATTATCAACGGGGTGGTCAGATTGACGGATTAACGGGTTTTTTAGATAAATAAAATGACTACATGAATAATTTTTTAGGCGAAAACTTGAATGGTGCCCGTAATAACAAGGTGGTCGTATTAATAGGGAGGTAATAAGGCGGATTCCATGGTATGTTTAAAGATTCCTTTCGTTACATCATAACAGGTTCCTTTCAATCAAAATGTCAACAGAAACGTACATGTACATGTCACTAGAGCAGTCTATCGACTTACTATAAACGATCGCGTTAGCGAAAAAAAAAACGTTTAATGCAAGCAAATTGCGGGGAAGAAATAAACTTCGGGTTGACATTTTCTGATATTATGATGTCGAATTGTGATTCATTGTTCGCACGCATTGTAACCACAATATAGAACCGCAATACTTGTTTTCTGTCAATAGCTCAGCGCCACTTGTTCGCAGTTAGATTCTAGATTACACACTCAATTTAACATTCTTTCAATTACAGTATAAAGACCACATCTTGATATCGAACTTTATTAAACTTTATTGCGTTTCTTTGTTGGGAAAAATCGCATTTTATTGTTAGTGTCGGATATGTACTAAGTGTAATTATCATCTCTTTGTCATTTAGTTACGACTGTTGTTGCACAAAAGCCGCGTTTATGATGGCGTGCGCTGATGTGATTTTATTGTTCTAGCGGTTTTGCTTATTGATCCTGAATGACCTATACATCAATCATCATAGAATTGATTTATGACATTTCTATCTTTATTCACTCACGTCATGTCTTAAAAAACATTTAGCGTGAGCGATCGAAAGGAAATCTGTAGCGACCATCCAGAGGTTTTTTCGCGAGAAAGAAGAAATTAAGTAATGCTCCACATAAGAACTACCGTAAACTTCATTGTTCTGCCGCAATGGCTCTTTCCCACATAGAATATCTTTGATTTCAAGAATAGAGGACGGGCTGACGGTTCATAGTTATATTTCAGTATAAAAATAAAGAAAATCCATTTGCGTCAAATAAATTTTAGGAAATGTTCGTGCTTAACCAATCAGAATAGCAGAAAACATTAGCTAATAATTTTGCATATTTGATGAAGTTCCCCAAATACAAAATCTTTTAAAAATTCCATGTTGTGCGATTGGGTCTCAAATTACATTAGACAAAATGCACCTTGAACCTTAACTTTTTAGCAGTTTTTGAGTCTAGGCCAATGAGATCACTAGTTGTAACAATGAAAAAAGTTGGCATTCCATTGTGCATTGCGTTTCAGCGCTTTCCTTCTTATGCGGATCATTACTTAATTGAAAACCTCTGGCATAGCGGATGACGTGTATTCGCGAGAAATATACCCGGGGCCGGGGGGGGGATTGGGGGGGGGGACTCCCACAGAAAAAGTGACGGGGTTATCGTCAGAAATGTTTAAAGGAACCCATAAAAGGTACTAGAAACCCATTCTATTAGAAACAGTAAAAGATCAAAGACACTGCAAGGTGAAAGAAGTAGGACAAATAAACTCAAGAATTGAAATTGTATTTCTTCTCCAGCTTGCTGGTGCAGCCATCTTGGGAATAGGAATATGGACGGAGATAGATCCAGGACAGTTTGACGCGTTTCTAGGCAACAGCGGGTATTCTCTCCCCGCCAAAATCTTGATTGCAGCCGGCGCGTTTGTAACGATCGTCGGTTTTCTAGGATGTTGTGGTGCAATCAAAGAGAGTCGCCCTCTTCTAGGCTTGGTATGTGTTACTTTTAGGTTAAGTCCTCTGTTTTACTATAGATTACCCGCGCGTGATGAATTAGGAGGGGGGAGGGGGGAGGGGGGGAGGGGAGGGGCAGATGCAGGGGGTCATATAACTACTCTTTCTCATACTCTTTACTCCCATACTTCTATATTTCCTCGATGACTCTGTCTTTCGTTCGCGTTTTATAATGCAAAACCAGGAGCCCAACATTACACACTGTTGATGTTTTAAACCATTTTTCTACCCAGCCGTTTTCTGGTGGGTGACTCACAGTGCTGAATTTTAAAATTTGTTTAGTGTTTAGCCGGAATTTTGGTCAGAGTGCAAGACGCCTGGGCTGAAAATGGAACGAGAGTAGGGAGGGGACCCTTCGCCTGCATACCTATCCTCTCCCTCCTTCACCTTTTAGCCTGACTCCCAAATCTCTAGCCGCTTCTTTTGAAAATATATACAGTCAACTCTCTCTTAACGGACACCTCTATAAGACGGACATCTGATGTTGGTCCCTGCCGTTTTTCAGTCATTTTACTGTAACTAAACTCTCTATAAGGCGGACACCTCTCTAAGACTTACAACGAACACTTTGAAACCATCAACGGACACTTTGAAACCGTCAACGGAAACTTGAGATGTGTTTTTTTACTGAAGAATACTTCAAAACGGAAATGTAGGTGCTGAATATGAACAAACGAGTCTACTTTTCTAATGTTATTTTTGTTCCAGTTTGTAGGTTTTGCTTAAGTAAACCACTTTAAAAAAGACGTGTATTCATGGTGCATAGGTTCAATTCAGCTTTATTATCTCAGAATTACTGATGTCACGTTACCTCGACTCTCTATAAGCCGGACACCTCTCTACGATGGACAGTTGGGGCCACGGTCCGGACGGTGTCCGTCTTAGAGAGAGTTGACTGTAGAGGCAAAGACCGATACAACTTTGACTCGGTAACTCGGTGCTCGTGCGTCTCAAAAATACCCATTTCCCACTTTCAGCCACGATAGGAATCCCGCACTCCCTGTTCGCACCTCCCCCATAGACTTGATAACCCCCCTTTTCACTCGGATAGTTCCCTCCGTTCGTCCCCCCATTAAAAACAGCAATAATTGTAGCCTCTCCTCCCTAAACTAAAATTAAGATACTTAAGCACCGCCCCACGCCCCTCACTAGTACAAGGCGCGATCCGATGTATACAATTCTTTTTTTAATTTCAGTTCTTTGCTTGTCTCTTCCTGATATTTGCTGCGGAAGCTGTAGCAGGAATCCTCGGTTTTCTTTATCGTGACAAGGTAAGTTATGAAACTGCCTCTCCTGACAGGTAAAATTGAATATGGGAATCGCGCGGGTTTCTTTTGCCATTTTGGATTGAAAACGGAAACGGTGTGGAAAATCGCGACAGGTAATGGTCACTTGCGCGCCTTACCCATGGGGACCGCGTTGGAGGGTGGGGAGGGTGGGGAGTTGGACGCAGAGGGTTAGGGAAGGGGGCCTTGGTGGAGCAAAACGCGTAGGAGAGAGGAAGGGCCGGGATTTGTTTGGTATTCATGAATAGACCTCTTTAGCTTAATTGATGTTTTGTTTTCCCAATGTAGATCATGTGATGTTACCCTAGAGAACTGTTTCTTTTAAATTTTGTTTTCTTCACGTGCATATGTATGGATAATTTATGAAAGGACAAAGGACAAATTCCCTTGAGAAAATCACATCGCCTACATTGGGAAAACAAATCATACAAGCTAAAGAAGTCTATTGGCTCATTATCATCATGGTACTTCATATTTAATTGGGAAACTGAAATATACGTACTGCTGCAGTATAAAGTTCTTATATTTATGTGTATTAAAAGTTATTACCTAACATGATGATAGTTATTCGTATGTACTGAGAGCCGGTTTCTTCGAAGGTTGACGAGGAGATTACGAACAGGCTGACGGACGAAATCAAAAACAACTACGGAAACAAAATCGACTCATCTATCAATCAGAACGTGGATAATTTACAAATACGAGTAAGTAAGTTTCACTCTAAGCTGCCTCACAGGCGGTGGATTTCTTGTCTTTAAACCACCGTTGCAGCTTTCCATCGTTCAAATCATCTTTTCGAGAGTTTAACGTTTTCGGCAGTCTTCTTATCACAGCAGACAATTCATATGATATGTTTTGTTGTTTTAACTGCGATCAAAGAGTTTTTCGTGTCTCTTGATAAACCACTCCCTCGGGGAAATTCGAATCGGAAATAGAACAGAGAGCGATTATGTACTGAAAGTAAATACGATCGCCGCTAAAACTGGGCCTGATCGCGAGTTATTTGTTGTTACAAACTGGCAAACAAAAAATGTACACGGCGGGGAGTCACTGAGTAGTGCAAGGGTGTTCCCAGGTATTTTTTGCATTATAGGGTCGTCACTTCATCCACTATTGAAAACTGTTTAAAGGGGAAGTATCACGGGAATTTTGATGTTTTTTGGTCAAAGCCATTTTACAATACTTAAATTATTTACAAAATAATACTAAAACGCCAAGAGAGTGAAATCAACCAATTCTTGAAAGAGGGACAGATTATGATCTGTTCTAGCCCATTTGGAGACGAAAATGTGGTAACTTGAAAAACATTAGGCTAATTTTTTTCAAGTTGTATTTCATTGAGACCTAGTATGTCTATGACCAGAGACACTAATCGACAGTTTTGATATATTTTGTGATAATTTATCACACCACTGGAGCTTTATTTTTCGGTTTCTGGTCATACAATAACATTTTTTGCTTTTTTAAAATAACACCAAATCCCCGTGATACTTCCCCTTTAACCTATAATTGCAGACAGAAGTAGTTGGGAAGGCTGTAAAAATGAATAGCATCAGTGGTGAATTACATCAATGTATTATTAATATTAAATAGAAATAATTGATTAATTTCCTGAGTCCCCCACCTCCCTATTCAATGTTGGGATCTCAGCGAACAATTACGTACTAAACATGTCCCGTTATATACAACGTAACATTGTAACGAGGGGAGGGTAGAGAAAGAGAATAATAGGGAAAACTACTTATTCTTCCAACCTTTTTGTCTATGATTGTAGTCCCCTGCAAAGACGTTATCGGATTGCGCAAAAAATTGGATTGTGCAAAAAACTATACAATTAACAATTTTGTTCTACTTCCCTTAGCTTAAATGCTGTGGTTCTACGAATTACACGGACTGGAAAAACAGCAAATGGCGTAAAAACAACCAAGACAAAGAAGTACCTCTAAGTTGTTGCAAGGAAGGTGCAAATACTACCACATGCAACAGGAAAAGCGAGTTAAAAATCCATACCAAGGTAATTTTTTTAGTGTCATTAACATCATCAACAACATCACCATCATCATCATCATCAACATACGCGTCATCATCACCACCATCATCATCATCATTATCATTATCATCATCACCATCATCATCACCATTATCATCATCATCATTATCATCATCATCATCATCATCACCATCATCACCTTCACCATCATCATTATTGTCATCTGTCTGCACCTGACAATTTTAAACTCGTCATCCTTTAATGGAAGTTTCTTTAATTAAATACGGTGTCTCCATTTTTTCTCTCAGGGTTGTTTAACAGGGTTGAAGGACTTTGTTAATGAACATCTCTATATACTTGGCATTGTTGCGGTCTCCATTGCTGGCATTCAGGTTTGTAATGACCGCATAGTGTACTGAATGGTAGCAAAATGTTCAGTTCAAGCCGAATAGCCAGGACCTAACTTTCTTCTGGACTGTTTCTAGATTTCAAACAAACAACAGACAATTGAAAATACCGTGAAACCCTGATCGTATGATCAGTGACGAACTATAAAAATAAATCGTCGTATTTACGGGGTGGTCGTGTAACGGTGTCAGGTCAACTTATACTACGACCCACGCCCAGTCTCCTCCCTGTTTCGCGACCCCTTTGACGAATAGTCTTACTGCAAACTTTTGTGAACTTGTTTCAATTATTGAGTGGATATTAAGTGCATATTGACTGCATATTGACTGGTCGTATTAACGGGGTACATTTTTAAAGAAAATAACGATTGGGGGACTCCAAAAGGTGGTCAAATGACCAAGCTTCTGGTCGCGCGAAAAAATGTGGTGATATAATCGATAACGAGGGGGTCATATCTTCATATGGCAGGGATCCACTGAGTTCAAATTTCAAATACCCCATTCCACACCACACGCTTCCAAACCACATCTATACCTTTAATATTGACTCGAGGTCAAGCAAGGGTTTATTACTGACATGAAACCTGATCATTCAAAAGAGAAACGTTTTTAAAGTGCTGCCTCAGCATCTCTGATTTCAGGAGCGTACTTTTTTTTATTTCAGCTACTTGGGATGATCTTCGCCTGTTGTCTCTTCTGCTCCATCGATGAATCATGAAGGATAGACTTTAAATTGTGACCAAGATTTCAATTAAATTTAGTGATGAAGTGGCTATTAGTGAAATAGATATCGAAAATGAACATATTTAACCTAACAATTAAACTGTGTTAAATTAAAAGTGGCCCATTGTTGCTTCGAGCTCTCACGGCGACAGTCAACCTCGTCCCCAGGGCCTTCTCCGCTTTTTTCAATTCAAAATGGCGGGTCGGGGCTTGAGACGCAACTTCATTCCCAGGGCCTTCTCTGCTTTGTTCAATTCAAGTGTCGACATTACGTTATGTAAGTCTCAATAAGGTGTCCGACGTCCTTCTGGACGGTATGATTTAGGCACAACCGGGGGGTATATACTCCATGGAGGTTTTTAATTATATGCACACAAAACTATCCGGCATTTATTTAGGGTTAAAAACTCATTTTAAAATGGTTAGCTTTTATTTACTGTTATGGGTAGTGATATCCATAACAGTAAATAAAAGCTAACCATTTCAAAACGAGTTTTTAACCCTAAATAAATGCCGGATAGTTTTGTGTGCATATAATTAAAAACCTCCATGGAGTATATACCCAACCGGGCTTGAGGCACAACTTCACCCCCAGGGCCTTCTCTGCTTTCAAAATGGCGGGGCGAGCGTAGAAACCACTGGATAAAGCTGCCAAACACTCCAAGAATAGGTGGTTTGCACGTTACGTCATGGCGGCCATGTTGGAGCACACCTACAAAAGAATTTTAACGAACTTCTTTTGTTATGTGCACCAACATGGCCGCCATGGCCTTTGTCATTTGAGTCCCACAGGACTGGAGGTCACATGAATGAAAACCATCTATAACTGCTGCATACTTAATAGTTTCATTTAAAAGTCCAACCTGGAGCATTTGTTATCTTATTGTGAAAACTGAAAAAAATATTTCGATTCCGGACCTTTGAAGGTCTAGGAAAATTTAGGGAATCGGCTTTAAGTTAAGCAACTCTAGAATTAAAGAAGTCATATATCAAACAAAGCAAACCGCAGTCGTGTAAATTTGTTCCAGAGCATGCAAAAGAATATCATCCAGAGTTTTGTCTTTAATTTAAATAAAAATAATGCATAAAGACCCAGTTTTGCCCAATATGCATAGCATGCAACACTTAAGAACGTATTTTAATACAAGTTTGAAGAGAACAGAAGCACGAAACGAGACAATTCCTTTCTACGCGATTGAATGTTTGCAGCGAGAAAGGCAAAACCCCGGAAAACAACGGAAGCCTCGCTCCAGTGCAAACCAAAACAATAACAGAGGCGCGTGAAGCATAATGGGCAATACTGAATATATCAAACTTTACTGCATATATTAGGCATCAAACTGTGATACATTGTGCAAGTTTAACCATGAAGTGTCAAAGACATATCTTGTATTCTTACGAAATACTCAAATAAAGCGAAAAGCTCCACACTCAAATCACTCTATAAATGCTATGAAATACATTCTTTCGGTATCTCATGATTTGTTCTCGCTGCTTTGTCTCTGTTTTGTTGTCCATGTTTCTGTAGTGATGGTTGGAAGGGGTGGATCCAGGAAATTAAAAAAAAAGAGGGGGGCGGGGCAAGTCAAAGTCACCAGTCAAAGAAATTTTTTTCTATCAGAAAAGAAAAAAATGCAATTAATTACCTAGAATTGGACAAGGAACCTCTTGCATGATAACATCTCTCCTTCACCACTTCGCTACTGAGTTGATCTGGCTTTCGTAGCCTACTTTCATCCTAATCCAGGCACAAACCAAAGCAGAAATGGCATCAACCATTAAACAAAAGGCTAACTAACTAATGAATGTTAATGATGGTATCGACCGTTTACGAACAGGGAATTTCCCGCGGCGCCCTCTCGTCTGCTTCTCAGTGGCATCTTTCTCGGTATTATGGGATGGATTTATCATTACGTTTAGTGGTGCCCCTTTAAGGGGGACTCTTTGATGACGTCATTGTTTACATATTAACCCATTACGATGCAAAGAAACGTAAACAAAGATCCTCCTATGCACTTGGCCTCCCGTTGTTTAAAAGATGAATGACGCTATCCAGTGGATAACACAATTGGTTTTGCTAACGCCTATCCATTAGAGAGTGATTTATATGGTGAATGGCGCTATCAACCTTTTGAACACCAAGAAACAAGGAATCAGAGAATTAACTCTGTGTAAACTATAGTGCTAAGGTCAACCCATAAATTTCCCTGTACTGAGCGTTAGCCCTAGTAAGGAAATGATGGACCACACGAGGGAAAGAAAAAAATGTTTGACCTCGGTGGGATTCGAACCCACGACCTCCGGATTAGATCTTCCGTCGCTCTACCGCTTGAGCCACGAGGCCGTACGGGAGCAGATCGTGGGTAATAATATGGTAATTCGTGGCAATGAGAATGTGAAGGGTACAAAAAAAATGTTGAGCCACGTAGCACTGGTGATACAAACAAGGAATCAGAGAATTAACTCTGTATACTCTCGTGTGGTCCCTCATTTCCTTACTAGGGCTAACGCTCAGTACAGGGAAATTTATGGGTTGACCTTAGCACTATAATTTACACAGAGTTAATTCTCTGATTCCTTGTTTGTATCACCAGTGCTACGTGGCTCAACATTTATTTTTTTGAACACCAAGGCCTGGGTGGAAAGACACTGCGTAGCAAACTTCTGTCCAAGGAAACATTAAGACCGCAGAGACCAGGAATAGAACCACCTTCCTTTGGATCAAAGTGCAATGCGTGAAACACTACACCGCAATGACACCAATAATAAACTCAAAGTAGAAAACAAAAATGACGAAAGCTAAGCAGTCTAAGCACGGGAAAACTTGCATACCATTGGTGTTCGCTCCTGATTGATTAAGAAAAACAACAGGGCCCGGTTGTTCGAAAGCGGATTAGCGCTAATTTTGGATTAAAAGTTAACCGAGGATTACATTTCTCTGATCAAAAATGTTTTCAAAAGGTCAATCATAGCTGGTAGTGGAGACAAGTTAAGGTGGCTGAACACAGTTTCACTGTACCTTTGCGTCATTTATTGTCATTTTAAAACCACTAACGTCTGGGCGCCCAAAATTGGCGAGGCATACGAGTAAGCAACAAGCTATATATTTTGGTATTTTTGTTGAGCTTTTAGGGTGTTGTCATGGCAACACGGTGGATTGAAAATCAGCCTGCAATATTTGGTTTCTTTTATTTTCAGAAAATCTAGACATTAGATTTTGTCCATCATTTGTCTGCAGTAAACTCGTAAAAATATTCGCATGTTTACACTGGTCTCATGTAATTTTGACAGAGGGATCTTCCGTAATTTGTGGTTTAATATGTTTGCGTTTTGTAAAAATCTCCTCTGTTAGATTTCAAATTTTTGATGGCAGGTGAGTTCGGCATATTCGGAACTATTATTGTGCCAAATTTCGTGAAATTCTAATGAGTAGTTTCGTAGAAATCAGCACGTTTCCGAGGAAAGTTGCTAAAACATCCAGTCACAATTTTTTAGTCAACTGCGCATGCGTTACATTTGACTGGGTTCTCGATCCAAAGACAAAAACGACCAAAAAGGCAGTGTATTTCTTCAATGGTTCTATATATTATCTATTGATTCAACAAACATTTTTACGAACAAAAAATTGTTTGATTTTAAGACGAAAAACAACACTTCCGCGATCCACGCTGAGCAAAATAAAATGATCGCTGAACAGGCGCCACTTTTGTTTTTCTCAAAACTCTGCGCGCGCTGACTCACGTAAGCAGCTGAAATTGAAGAGCGCGCGCAAACTGTGTTCAGCCACCTTAAAGTCGAAACTGACGGGCAGAAAACTTTGGAAAATTTTCAATTTTTAAGTTGTTTAACTGGATTCAAAATTGACGCTAATCCTGAGTTAGCTTAATCGTGCTTTTGAACAACCCGGCCCAGAACGTTGATTCTGATTGTTCAAGAGAAGTAGAATTATAGTCTTCAGAAACACTTCCTTCTTCCAAAAAGTAACATCTTTTATTGACTTAATAAGCTTACTTGAAAGATGTCAGTACAATGCAAATTTTGTTTACTGCTAAGAGAAAAGCATTTTCGCATAGAACACATCAAATTTAAGACACCTGTAGCAGTTAATGTCTACGCTAAGTTTGGTGTATTCAGAATAAATAAACTTCTGAATTAAACCTTTTCCAACAAGTGCTTTTTCAGAATGCTTTTTGGATCTCACATTATTGTTCCTTCTTCTCTATTCAATCGATGTCATTAAATGGCAAAATTCAAAATTCAAAATCTAATGACATATATCTTTGCAATAACGTTGTCACAGAAAAATAAAAAAAAAGCGAAATATGAATTAATTAGCTTAATCATCACAGCTTGTAGCATTTTCAAAGAACCCACACATTTATACGTGTACATTAATTGTGCAATTAAGATAACGTGTATTCTGAGGCGTTTTGAGGCCGTTTCTTTGGGCGTTTCTTTTATTTTTCTATGACAACGTTATTGCAATAGGCCATTTGCACGATGGCGTCATTTGACTACAACTACCAGAATTCATTTCGTTTTTCCTTTCTTATTTAAATTTTGTAATTCCAGTGCGGTTTAAATAACAATAGCCCTAATTTGCACTACAAAGCAAAACACTGAAGGATTCTGGTAGATGTAGTCATATGTCGTCATCGTGAAAATGGCCTATAAGGTGCATGTCAATTTAGCTGTTTTGACTTACATCTTTACATATCAACTTTAGAATCCTTCATACAGTGAAGTAATGTAATACCCTTACTGTAAGAACGGTTTTCAATTGAGTGTTGTAAAACCCAAACTAAAGTCATCACTCTGGCCAATCACAACAGACGAAGACAATCCGACGAACCAACCAGAACACGAAGCTAACAAACGTAGCCGGCGCCAAGCGCGGGAAAACGCGTGCGGGTAAGTCACGATTAATATTTTACTTCTGATTGGTTGAGAAAGTGGCGTGAGATATTTTAGCCAATCACAAAGCGTAAGATTGCAAAACCAAAGCAATTGTGAAATTACTTTCAATACTCAATTGAAAATCACTCTTAACTGAAGAGGAGCCTGGGATTTATGAGTCATCTTTGACCCTTGATCCAAATATCAAAATAAACTTAAACGGAAAAAAATACAGGATTTCACACACCGGCACAAAAGTTGGATGAAACCACAAAAAATGACTCATAGCTTGACATGCGGAAGAACGAGTTACATGGAGAGTGTGTCTACTATCTTGCACAAACAAAATATTATAAAAGTGAAGTTTGCAAAGGAACAGCACACGATTTTACCGGAACTAGAAATGCTGGAGTGGTGTTTTGAAAACTATTGAATTGTCAAGTGTATATCAAATAAATAGCAACCCCTCCCCTCCCCCCAAGACCTTAGCCAAGGGGCTTGTCAATGAAATCACGAGGTTTGCCTGCTGATGCTCGGCCCAATAACTTTGTTATCTAGAAGAACCTCAAGTTCTTTACTGATTCTTGCACTCCTGTGGTTTGTCACCATCCTGCAAAGAATGCGACATCAATGAGTATAACTGCAGTAGCCATCCAGTTAGGACCATTACTACTCTCTCCTGATGTTATTCCAGCATTTTGTCAAGTTTCCCTAATGGTTCAATCACTGTTACTCATTAATACACCTGGGTGGAGACAGACAATGTGGAGTTGGGTTTCTTGTTTAAACCATAATAATCCGGGACTTAAGAAGCCAACCCTTTGGTCGAAGCGACTTGACTACACTCAGATTTTTTTCATTTATTTTTTTCATTTATTTGTTTACTCCAAACCTTTACAGATGTTAATAATTAAATTTGAATCACGTTATATTAGGAAGAAGAGAAGAGGGGCACGTCTAGATAAACTAATATTGTGCCCCCTAAAGTTATACAAGTATAAACAAAAAACTTGTAATTTTTAGTAAAAAAAAGTAAAGGAAAACTTATAAAATCCCTCAGCTTAGCTATATTTCTCACTTAACAGGGGTACCGGGAGTGGTTGGTAATCTTATCTACATTTCTGACTCAGTGGGGATGGATGGTAATCTTATCTACATTTCTGACTGAGTGGGGATGGGTGGTAATCTTATCTACATTTCTGACTGAGTGGGGATGGGTGGTAATCTTATCTACATTTCTGACTCAGTGGGGATGGGTGGTAATCTTATCTACATTTCTGACTGAGTGGGAATGGGTGGTAATCTTATCTACATTTCTGACTTAGTGGGGATGGGTGGTAATCTTATCTACATTTCTGACTGAGTGGGGATGGATGGTAATCTTATCTACATTTCTGACTTAGTGGGGATGGGTGGTGATCTTTTCTACATTTCTGACTTGGTGGGGATGGATGGTAATCTTATCTACATTTCTGACTTAGTGGGGATGGATGGTAATCTTATCTACATTTCTGACTTAGTGGGGATGGGTGGTAATCTTATCTACATTTCTGACTCAGTGGGGATGGGTGGTAATCTTATCTACATTTCTGACTGAGTGGGGATGGGTGGTAATCTTATCTACATTTCTGACTTAGTGGGGATGGGTGGTAATCTTATCTACATTTCTGACTTAGTGGGGATGGGTGGTGATCTTTTCTATATTTCTGACTTGGTGGGGATGGGTGGTAATCTTATCTACATTTCTGACTTAGTGGGGATGGGTGGTGATTTTTTTTACATTTGTGACTGTCAGAGTGGGGATGGGTGGTAATCTTATCTACATTTCTGACTTAGTGGGGATGGATGGTAATCTTATCTCGTTTCTGACTTATTGGGGATGGGTGATCTTATCTACATGTACTTTTCTTACTTACTGGGGATAGGTGGTAATCTTATCTACATTTCTTACTTACCGGGGGTGGCTGGTAATCTGGGTCCTCATCTTCATCTTCCTCACCCTCCCCTTCCTGGGGAACAACAAAACACAACATTATACACCAGGGCACTGTTACCCTCACTTGAGAGAAAAACTGGTGTGTTGCATCTTTCTATGTACAGATATTTAGAGCCAGCTGATCAGCAACTTTAATACATTACCTCTGCTTCATCACCGTCCTCTTCTTCTTCTTCAAACTAAAATAAAAACAAAATGTTTTAGATGAACTGTGATGCTTCTGATAATGCTCAATGGCATTTAAATTAGGAGAATAAGAGAAATTGCTTCCAAAACACTCAAGAAAAAAAATCAACGTGTGACACAGAAAAGTCCAGAAAATTAAATGGCTGTATATAAAAGCCTAAGGACGTTCGCGCGAAAATCTTCTAACATTGGTTTTTTTATAAAACTTTTGCTACAGCTAGGTTATGAGTAACTCGTGTCAGAAATGCAAAAAAATGAGGGGCTCACCGACTTCGTTTCTGAGATAAGCTATCTGAAAGGCGACCCTAATTTTGAAAAATTGGTCTTCCTTACGGGATGTGACCCCAATGTCTGGTAGTCTAAAAATATTTCAAATGAATCTCTAAAATGCAACTTTCTTTCCCAAATTTTATGCGAGTAGGTCTGTTCAGTAAATTCATTCAACTGGTGACGTTCCTTGAAGTAAATTTCATCTTTAAACGACAGCATTTGCAAACTCTGACAGCCGCAAGTTGGCAGGATTCGACGGCTCGCGGGTAGAAAAATGGAAAAAATTTAAACTTCCTACATTGATTTTTTGTTCATTTTTTCACAATCTGTCGAGAATTGGCAAAGAAAATTATCTATGAAAAAAAATTGGGGGTCACCAACCATCCAAGCGAGTTAAATCTAAGCAAAGTTAACGCAACAGCTATCAGCCCTTTATGTGCTTAAATTTCTTCTCTTGCACGCGCTCGTGCACGATGTAGCATGGCATTGCGACATGAATTGCGTGCGCAGTAAGGATGCGCATAAACAATTAGCGCGAACTTCCTTAAATGGAATGTTGAAGAATTTTTAGCATTTGAGGGCAGACACCTTTTCTGGCTCAAGTATTTTTTGCTTGAATGTAGGACATGACTGGCTTCATAATGCAACCCGTCTTCAAAAGAAGCACATTCTTTGAACAGGAAGGAAAACTGCTAAGTACAGAGCTCTAGTGAAGCTGCAGCTTCATTACACACAAAACACATAATCTGTGATCAGACCATTCCCCTGAAGAAATAGGGAGGGTAATTTTTTTCCATCTCGCTCTTCCGCAAGAAAAACAAACACCTGCTTGTTATGTAGGTTACAAAATAGCCCATAATGAATGAGAGACTTACGTCCTCTTCAAGAGCTTCTCCTGTGAAGTACAACACAGCCTACAAAGAATAAAAAAAAGGATTTTTTAACAAAAAAAGCTGATCAAAACATAATTATATAACTGCATTATTTGCTGCAAGCCCCCAGGCGAGTAGCACACTAATCTTTGGTTTGCCTGTGGTTCCTTGGATTCCCTGCGCCTTATGTTGTGCGGCAGTCTTGATTTTTGTTTGTCACGATGATTTTGGGCAAGCGTACGTCCAGCGGTGTCATCATAACTTAGATGCGCCTGGCTCTCTGAATGCGTCTTTCGCCCTCCATAGCACGTGCTCGCTTCTAAATAATTCTTCGATTTCAAAGTAAGTGTTTCTATTTGCAAATGTATCATGCCACAAAGAACATTCATCAAGGTCACGAACGATTTAGTGACATTTCACAGGGAAGGCAATGTTCTTTTATGAGTTTTTCAGCGTTGTTACGTGCTCAGCCGGTTTGCCGATTGAACAATGGATCACAAAGAACTACTTATAATGGTTTGTAATTCGAAAATGATGGTATGGTAATTGACCCAATAAATAAATTTATGAAATTATCAAAATCTGTATGTACATTTACTGTTTCCGTTATGTTTTACTGCCCAGCATCTGCTCGCAGCATTATCATTACAATCTGTAACCTCTAGTTTATCTTTTATCTTCTGGTGAATACAATGACTCAGGGATGGCATTGAGACAATAATTTTTGAAATGAAACTCTGGAAAGTGCAACTTTTCATCTTCACTGGAAGGTGAAATTAGCTCCATTCTATGGAGCTTTCAATTATTTGTCAATATTACTGACTACTGTGGTTGGTGACAGAAGATGAATGAACCTAAGATTACCTTAGGGATAACTCTTTCTCTAAAGAAATGGCCGATTTCAAAGTCAGCGGATAAGAGAGCCTCTGTTTCTTCATCCTGTAACCAAAAAATAATAACATTTTTTTGTCACCATTTAATAACAAATCTATCAAGTTATTGTTAATTATTAATTTAGAAAAATCAGCAATTGAATATTAATAATAAATCAACCATTGACACCTTAAACGCCTGAAACCGCCTGTTACAGGACTACCGCCCTTTTACCATTTGTGATGTCATCCCTCTTTACAACAAAAGATGTTTTTCATAACTAAACTCATGCAGAAGGAAGAAATCTTATAAAAAGTGCCCAAATGAGAGATCTCGTGAATTGGGCCAGAGTTACAAGCAAAATAAACCTGTTTCTTCAGCATTTTCCAGAAAACGTTTACTAGATAAATAAAGTCTAGTGAAAGACCAACAAAAGGAAAAAAGAAAGGAATAAGAACAAAAAAGAATGGGGAGTAAAACGAAGAAAAAGAAAAGTCAAGCTTATCAAAATTTGCTTTGTGCACATGCCCAAAACCAAAAGTTGATATATTTGACCCAGAAAGGAAAGGAAGCTCAGTTTTCATGTTGCAAACGTTTTGGACAGTTTGCTTGCAATTTGCCTCCACAGCAGTCAGAAAATGCCATAAGTGGCTTCAAATTGCTGTTTTCTGCTAAATTTTTAGGAGTGAATGGGTTAATATTTAATTATTACCATATCAGCCTCATCTTCAGGAACTGTAATAGAATGAAAAAAATAGTTTGTTAAACACACTGGACATTTTTAGATAAAAGTAACATTACAGCTTTTTTAGGAGCCAACTGGCCATCAATCAGTACTAATCAGTGGTTTTTGTAGCATAATGTGACCATTTATGTCACTGTTCTGCTTTAAATTACATTACAAAGTGGTCAAAATAATTGCTAATTTTTATTTTGACCCTGTGGTGGACTAGCATCCCATCCAGGGGGAGTTTCATTTTTTATGTGTACAAATTTCAGTAGATGTTAATAATAAAGTGGTCAAAATAGAAATTATTTTGACCACTTTATTATTAACATCTACTGAAAATTTGTACACGGGAAAAACGAAACTCCCCCTGGGTGGTATCCTAGTCCATCACAGGGTCAAAATAGTGTTATTCCCAGTATTTATCTGTGCCAGTACCCATTTGACAATGTGAGGCAATGTGAAGCAAAGTTTCTTGTCTAAGGCCTTGTCCACACAATGCCAGATAAATTTGAAAACGGCATTTTTAAATTGAAAACACAACAAAAGTTTTCTGTTCACACTGAAACACCTAGCCGGAGTTTTCAACTTCAGCCACTCTGTAGAGCATTTCAAAAAGTTCCATTTTCAAAGTGTTTTCTGTCCACACTAAAACTCCCAGCCAGAGTTTTCAAATTTATCTACACTGGAGACACTGGAGAGCGTTTTCAAAAAGTTCTGTTTTCAAAATGTTCTCTGTTCACACTAAAACACAAACTACATGGCGTTTTCAAATATATTTATCCACAGCCTTTGATGGTGGACACCGGATTAGTTTGGACGGTAGGCCTAACCAAAAGAATAAAGTTGCATTTTCAAATTTAGCCAGCATTTGGGGAGCAGGGGTGGTGTAGTGGTGAGAGCACTAGCCTCCCACCAATGTGGCCCGGGTTCGATCCTCGGACCCGGCGTCATATGTGGGTTGAGTTTGTTGTTGGTTCTCTCCTTGCTTCGAGAGGTTTTTCTCCGGGTACTCCGGTTTTCCCCTCTCCTCAAAAACCAACATTCTAAATTCCAATTCAACCTGGATAGAGGACCTGCATGAAAACCAGCTGCAGCTGATGTGGCTTTCCTCTCTAAATATAATTATTTATTTTATTTATTTAGGAAACAACATGGTGGCAGTGACGAGGCAACCAACTCCTGACCTTGAGACAAAAGTTTTATGTACTAACCCCTAGAACAGGGTTGTCATTAAGCTTTGAGGTTGCTAACTGCACAAGGAAAATAGGCAAAGGTCATAAAATCAAGATAGCCTCTCATAGATGTGGTTGAGTTGGCAGTCATCCTCAACGGAGTTGCTCTACTAAGACAGCCCTGTCTTAAGGTTACAGTGTACCTTCAGATCGAAAATTTATTGAATTTTTTTTTTTGGCGTCAAAATAAAGTTTACAGAATGAACTTTCATCCAAAAAAAAATTATCGAAAAATAGTGAAAATTGACGGCGAAATGAGGGTATAACTTTTGTGGGCGGAGTTTGTTTATATAACGATATGTTTTTCTAGGCGCTGTTTTCTCAAAGTTAATTTTTCGCTTGTAGGAGACACTTTAAAGAGCTACAACTCAAAGGGAATTTGTTCGATTTTTCATCAAATTTGGACAGAAGCTAGGCTAACATATAATCAACAAAAATGTGTCGGCGAATTTCTTATTTCCGAAAACTTTTTCGTCAAGAGCCATTTCCGTGCGATCACTCCAATTTTTTTTCTCCCTTTTTCGAAAATATTCTGTAACTTTTCACTGCAATTGAATATGGGAAATCGCAGACACCTTTTTTAGCGCTTCGTGTCAGAAAACCAGAGAACAAATCAAATTAGCAAAATACAATAATCGCTTTGAGTTATAGCGTTTTAAAGCTGATTCGGATGTTCGAATTTAGACATCGTAAAAAATTCAACAATTCATTTTATTACCAAATGGTTTCCATATTTAGATAGCCAGCTCTATAAGCTTTAATTTGATATATGGGTTTAGGTATATTAAGTGTAATCTTAAGAACGTGTCCACCTGAGGACCATGCAGACGAGTCTACACGACCCCCAACCGATTTCGCTCAAATTTGGCTCACTTGTTGCCCACAACGAACCTACAATCTAGGCCAAACGGTTTATCCAGATACTAATTTTTATGAGAGTTATACGAGTTTAAAGTTTTTGTTAAAAAATGTGCAAAAATCCGTGCCAAAAATGCAGCGAATTCATGATGTGCGTGTTTCTCCAAAATCTTAAGCCGACAAAAAATATTCCGCTAAGTGAAAGTAGAAACCTGGATCTTTATGTACAAACATAAAAATATATGATTGTCCTGTTTTTATATTTGTGAGCCATCAATCAAACTTGACAATTTTCACCATTTTGCCAAATAACGGAAAATACCCCTAAAATAGCGGGCAAAAGCAAACAAGCGGCCATGTTTTGATTCATTTCAATGCTTTTTCCAGCTTGAACAATTGATGATCTAAGCAATTACAAAAATAAAAGTGTGTGAAGTTTACATTTTAGATGACGAATTTGCCCTTGAAATACGGCAATCCGGCGTACCTGGGAGGGTCACGTGACATGTGCCAGAATATCGTAATACAGAGACCTCGCGTCCGTTTGTTCATAAGTCTCCATAATGCAAGGAAAACTTCGAGAAGATCTTTAGGAGTATTTTGAAAAACCATTTTGATGTTTCATTCCAGTTTTATCTTATCTAAAAATCATATAGGAAGTCCGGCCGCTTTTTATTTTAATTCCTTTTTTATCGCACCGCATTGAACTTTTAGGCCCTTTTAGACTGCCTCGGTTACAGATAAAAAAGTAAGAAAACTACTTATTTGTTTACAGTAAAAGCAAAGTAAAGATCAAGTATATCAAAAATACAAATTCAATATATTTAGACTAGTTTTGTTTTCCGCCAGCATTATTTTGATAACGCGCTGAGAGGATTGCGTGACACGCAGCAGACACCAAGAACGCTTTCCCACGCATAAACATACCAGCAGACTTTCGTAAAGATGGGCGATTTCAAATGTGTTTGTTCTTTTTCAGCAATATTCTAAGAAAGAATGTAACCTTTTTGCTCGAAACAAGAGCGCTAGATCTATATTTACAGTATTGTAAAGGATTTTTCTAGTAGCACAAAAGAGCACTTGTGGTTGTTTTAAAACCTCACGGAAAGGAGTCGAGGAAGACGGTAAATTATGTTTGGCCCGCGTTGGATTGTTCGACGAGTGCGGAGAAGATCTCACGATTTGTCCCGAGCATAGGAACGAATTTGGCTTGGGATGGCGGCCAAGTAAAGTTTGTAAATATCCTGAGCATCGGAGAAAACAGAAACCGTACAGAGGGATATCCAGGGAGATGTCGAGAAAAATATACGTACACTTCGGTGTACTTTGTGAGACTGGACAAGGTGACTCATTGTGAGGGGGTGAATTGGGGTATGCAAAGCTACTTTTTGGCCCGATCCGTCGATTCGACGTTATTTTCGTTCAAATCCGCGTCCGCATTACTTGAAAAGTTTCGCAGCATAAATATACTGCACACGGGTATATATATATTTATTTTGTTTTTATTGTGCAGTACTAGTAGATTTTACTCGAAGTTTTCTGCCTTAATTTGCTGGTGAAACTGAAAAGGCAGTCGACAAAACACCAACATACCGTCCAAGGCCGACAAAACATTAATGATCAAATCCACAATCCGAACTTCTAGATGGACAAAGTCCGGAAACCGGGCCAAAATTTTCGGCTGATCCTCGATCCACGGTAATTTTCAATCCGCTTAATTTATCGCTAAAATCCTCAATCTGTGCGCTTTTCAAGGCCAAATCTGCCGATCCGCGAACCTATTCACCCCTCTCC
Organism: Dendrophyllia cribrosa; assembly: GCA_024195265.1. Classification (NCBI taxonomy): domain Eukaryota; kingdom Metazoa; phylum Cnidaria; class Anthozoa; order Scleractinia; family Dendrophylliidae; genus Dendrophyllia; species Dendrophyllia cribrosa. The sequence continues at coordinate 2,497,008 of JAJLRJ010000009.1, forward strand.
ATTGTAATAATGTTGTGTCGGAATACCGGCTACATTTGAAAATGAACACAGAATGAGATGAAATATAAGTTTTATCATGCTTCCGAGTTAAAATAGTATTTTTTGGTTTTCTAGGGATATGTAGGAAATGTTTATCTAATTATAGCGAGACTGTGCGCCGCTCCGATGAGACAACTAGTGATACACAGGTAAAATACTGTGAAATTAAAATATTAGTGCTTTTCTAAACCGGTAGTCATCCCAATAAATTTAGTTTTAGGCTTTTATGCAACAAATTATAAGGCGACATTTCTCATACAATTTTCATTTCGAAAAGTCCTCGCAGCGAGTGCCAGTCGAGTCTATATCATACTTAAGCCCCATTTACACGACATTTATTTTGGGTCCGGCACTCCTAAATTTTGGCACGCGGGCCGATAATTTTGGGCACGGCCCGCTTCATTTACACGTCAAAATATGTTCGATTTTTTTCAATGTTCTTTTCTGAACGGCACCCCGAAAATGAGAGCCTGACCGGTCTCATTAACAGCGGCTCACATAGTTCTTCACTTGTCCCCGGGGCCATTTGGGTTGAAACTTATATTAAAACGACCACAAACCAAATCTTGCTGTTTTTAAGTACTTAGAATAAAAACTATAAGGAGGAAAAACAGCGAAGAAAAAATATACAACTAGAGAATGAGGTTTCTCGATATTTCGGACAGTCAAGCTGTCCTTCTTATATCCCCTGAAGAAGGACAGCTTGCTGTCCGAAATATCGGGAAACCTCAAGTTCTCTAGTTGTATATTTTTTCTTCGCTGTTTTTCCTCATTATAGTTTCCATTCGGGTTCGCGGACGCGGGTTGTTCAAAATGGCGGATACTCGAGTGCGAAAAGCAATTTTATCGCTTTATGCCTTTAAAAAGCGAAAACGACCAACAGAACTGAGGAACGAAGCAAGGTCATCGCTTGTACCACTCTTCAATAAGGCATTGAAGCGGCGACAGTACGGCCTGATGCAAGCTATTTTGAGCTGTTTAAACCCTCCGCGGTTGAGAGATGTGTGAATGCACCCGCATTCTTTTGCCCGGTTCAACATGGTCGAATCACGTTTTCCGGATGAACTGTGGTACTCAAACTTCAGAGTAACCCGTGGGACATTTGAATATATTCTCCATGAGATTTGTGATGACATATCTCGTCAGGACACACCAATGCGAAAGGCTGTTACTCCAAATCGTCCATTGGCAATAGCCTTGTATTACCTAGCCTCGACAGCAGAATATAAAACCACTGCTAACTTATTTGGAGTATCAGTTACCTTTGTGTGTACTTTTCCCTCTTGAGGCCATCTTTCTTTCCGCCAACAACAAACGTTTGCGCCTGTGTTATTGAAATTTTGGCGCCAAAAGTTATTTTTGCCGGGAACGAGAATGCATTCGTTTTGGCACGTGGGCCTCTTTTTAGGCGGGCCGAGACTACCTCCTGAGGTGGTCTCGGCCCGCTTAAATTTATGGGCACGCGTGCCAAACATTTTGCATTTATACAGCAAAAATCAAGCGGGCCGTGCCCTAAATTATCGGCCCGCGGGCCAAAATTTAGAAGTGCCGGACCCAAAATGAATGTCGTGTAAATGGGGCTTTAGCCGCAAACACCGAAGTAAATTGTTTGCAAGCGTGATAAACCGAAATAAATTGCTTGCAAAACCCAAAATAAATTGTTTGTAGCTGTATAAAGAACAAATGAATTGTTTGCATTAAAAAAAAATTCCCCTCCCTCCCCCCTGCCTCACCACCACCACCACCACCAGAAAAATAATGGCACGTCCCTGGCCCTTGGGGGTTAAAATCTTGGTCTGAGGTGTATTTTGGGGGCTAAAAGTTGAAAGAAAGGAAAACAAAATTTTGCAACAGATAAAATGCAAACCTTATATAATATAAGATCTCTGCTTTGGCCTTTTTTTCTTTCTTTTCTTTCTTTTATTTTATTTACTATTTGCATTTAGTTTACTTGCTGTAATTTAATATTCCAATGCCTAAAAGTTAGAAGCCAGCGGTAATCCTCTGATAAAAATACCCTGATACCTTGGGTATCCTGTGGTACTAATATTGTCAAAATAAACATGGCGGATCTACCGATCGTGCTCGGTAGTAAAGCATTTTTTATTAGCTGGGATATCTTATCTATTTAAACGATTGATCATCCAAACAAGTGGTCAGTGCGAGTCTTGAAGAATCTCTGAGCTGTTTGCAGCCGCGGCCATCATTCTCAAATGTTGCATACGGTTTTGTGTATAAAGTCAGCGACCGGCCGGTAGTTTCCCACATACATGGCTTGGTAAGTGCACTTTTATTAGCACTCCAAATTATATTTATTTCATCAGGTACATTTTATAAACCTAATATTGTGTATTCAAATATAATATGAGCCAAGAATGTCTTCACCAGAATCAGTAGCATGTTTTACCAGATGTCAATAGATGTCATAGTCCTCTATATTTGTCATTCGCCCGTCATCGTGAGCGAAATACCGATACAAAATATCTGTTTCGCATGGCTATACGTACGTAACTTCACACAGATTTTATCACATCTATCAACTCCTAAACAAATAAACTTTATGGAAATCGAGTAATTTTGAGCAGAAACTTGGCCGCATCCGAGATATTATAAGCGATTTTCACTAGAAATTCGAATCATGAAAAATCTCGATTTTTGAAGGTTTTCTTGAAAGCATTAATATTTTCGAATATATTCATCGCATCCTCTTCAAATTTAGTTGATTTAAATAAGTATACTATTCATTTTAAATTGGCAAAGATTCATTATTATCTCTGCACCCAATCGTCTTTGAGCAAGTTGTAAACTTCACGGGCGAATTTACCATGGTTTTACTTAAAATTGTGTGTCATTTCAGTCGAACCACTGTATCCCGTTAACTGTTCGGACTTTCGGAAAAATATTTGGCAGGCTTTTAAGTTGGACTAATACCAGTATGTACACAAAATATTATCAAATTCTGGAGGGTACCATGTAGACTCAAATGTTGATATTGCATGGATTTCAAGTGGACACGTTCTTAAGACGCTAGAGCTGTTATACTGGAGACACCCCCGAAGGTACACTGTAACCTTAAGTCACTTCTTAAGTCCCTTCTTAAGTCCACCTTGCCTGAAACAGAAAGCCTTTTTTAACACAAAAAATTATCACATTGCTACCACAGGTTTGCCACTGACCTTCAGGAGGTGCAAAGAAGTTAAAGAAGGAATCATTTTTTATTGTCTTGCTGACAAATCTTGTCTGTCCCTTTCCTGCAGCACCTGAAAATAGAGATCTTCACTTAAATCAAAGGCTCCTGTGAGCCAACTCGTGAATAAGAAATGCTCTACACAACACTGGCTCATATTAGTCAAAAAGAAATTTTGAATTTAGACATGTGCCTAGTCGATTTGGTTGAGGAGACATTCGAGTTCGTGGAAGCTTTATTGTATCAATTAACACTTTCACTAAGATTGCCAAATTTCTCTTTTCAAAACGTAATGCAATGTACAGTACTGTATGTTTAAATTATAAACACGGCTCGATATCTTTTAAAAATTATAGGTCTACCACTAATAGTTTTTTAAGTTGAAGTCAACTCTAAGGGCGCTTACCATTTGTCAGAACTGGCCGGCCGGGCCAGTCAATTCGTAAATAGTATGCCATTTTTTTTTTATTCTAACTGACCGTCCATTCCAGTCAATTGGTAGATAGCATGCATTAGTTTGATGGAATTGAAGGAACATGTCTTTAAAAAGGTACATTCTGTTCACAAACTAACTCACTGTTCTGGCCGACCAGTTCTGACAAATGGTAAGCACCCTAAGACTAGGTCTAGTGGGTCACCAACTCTACTAGTCGGTACAGCAATGATAAATTCTTAACCCATGTGACTGTCATGCACAGCCTTTATTATTGTCTTGTTTGATCTTCGTCTGCCAATTTTTCATTAATTTCATGTCTTAAAAGAACAAAACAATTAAAGGTTCAGAGGTTTACTATCTATCTACTTTGGGCACACCCGCACCGATTTAATGAGTTTTCTCCACTCTCCTTTGTCAGACATGATAACTGGGAGTTCCTGTCATGCCAGTCCAGTGTCCCTCTCTAATTGGTCTATGAAAGTTATTGCTGGGCGCCCCCTTGATTGCCAGCCATGTGTTGGATCTCAAAGAAGTAGCTGAGAAGCAGTCTCGTTCTTGCTTCTCCGGCAATGTCCACTGAACTGTAGTCTACGTGTCTGCCGAGTTTTTGAGATGGGAGGTAGATTTCCATAGAGCTCCTCAGAGTTCTCCCCAGTATTTTGGGAACGCCAGGGGGTATTCTGACTTGCATCAAATGGTCGTGTGAGTATGGCATTTTGCTGAAGTCAGAAATATCTTCAAGCATAGTGGTAACTTTTTTAAGCCTGGGGGCTTTCAATTTTTCGAAAATCAAGCCAGGGGGCCCGCCTGGCTTGAAAGGGCTGCTCCTTGTTGGTTATATGATCTTTCCAGCTTTTATTCAATGCTGTTCATCGGAGTCTTGTATAACAGCCATCTAATTAATTTTAATGTTTGGCTTTTTTGGACAGTAGTCTGTAGAAAGTGTGGAAAGGTTTTTGCACGATTCAGGTCTTGTGCATGCTATTGACCTTTAGTGAATTTGATCTCTTTCCAGGTGCAGCCAACAAGGTCACCTGGTGGGTAGCAATGATATTCTTAATCCAAGCGACTGTCACACGTGGCCTTTGCGAAGTAGACACCTACACCTGGATCAATAAGCCACCTTGTCAACAAATTGCAGCAAGAACTTGCCCTTTGGAAGTTATGATAATATGTTAATTTATTAGCATACCCTTCTTCTTCTGTTTTTTCTTGACAACTTTCTGTGTAACATTCTTGCCCTTCTTCCATTCAATGGGACAACTGTTGAATAACAAAACATGTAATGAAAATTTAGTTTAACCAACATGAAGCAGTGGGAAAATGGTGGGGTGGAAGGCTTGGAGAAAGATGGTATTTTTGTAATGGTAAGGAGCAGGAAAAATCACAAACATTCAACCCTTTTACTCCCGAGAGTGCTCAGTAAATTCAGTAAAAATCAAAATTTCATAAATTTGTAGAATACTGAAAAACAAATGGTACCATGCACAAGAAAGTACTCCCAAAGAATTTTATTTGAATGGTCATGACACAGAATTACATCCACAGGCTCAAAAGGTATAGTCACACCATAGGATTTCATCTAGACTCAAAAGTTAGAACTACATCACATGTCTCCAAAATTAAACTGTGGGAGTTTAAGGGATTAAGTGCTGGCATTACATGATACTAGAAAGATAAAGAGGACACAGTCTCTAAGAAATGGAGCAGAAACCAGGAGACAAGCAAAAGGTGGTACAGATAGTAGGAACTGCACCCCACCCCCTCCCCCCTCCCAAACATACTCGCAGGTGGATGCACTTCAAATTCCTCTCAACTAGTTATACGCAGGGAGAAAGGGGGGAGGGGGGTAACTGAAAGAAAAATGCTGGGAAGCAGGAGAGATACATGTAACATGCACACTGCACACTGTATGAGCAGACAAGACACAAAACAGCACAAAGTTGTTCATACTAGCAAACTGCCTGTCCTACAGTAATTATTAATGATAAATACCCTGAAGTGCTGATTATTTCTGGCCCCTCAAATGAAAATGGGTCTTCTTCATCTGGTTCACATTTCATTTTATAACTTTTTGTCAAAACCTGTAAAATAAAAACAGGAAAAAAAAATATGAGGAATGCTACTGACTGGAGACACCCTATAATACATTGCAGACTGCAAAATGTCTTATAGCACGTCATGTATGCTAACAAATTGTTGTCCCAGGGAATATCCAAAATGGTGGATGTCCAACCAATTTTGAAAAGTGTCCGATCTAAATCAAAGTTTGAAAGGAGTAATTATTCCCAACACTATACCCAGCATTTTTGCTAATTTCCCCCCATAACAACACAATAACCTAAGGGCAGTCCTCCAGACCAGTTTCTGAACTACTCAGATCTTCAGCTTGAAATTCCAACAAGCTGACAGCTGCATGAACATCTCAGGGTGACTTAAAGAAATCTCTGATGTGGCAGATAATATATGAAAATAATTAATTTGGTTTTATCAAATTATCTTGATTAAATTGGCGACAGTAAAAGAAAAAAAAACAGATTAAGTGCTGGCCCTTCATCAGAGTGAATGCATAAGGGGATGATATATGTATGATGTGAACTGGCATCACAGTAAGTAAAACTAATATATAATGTCCCATTCCTTACTACTTACACTATTTGTAAAGTACGGGTTTGGTGAGAAGTGGTATTCCAGAACAAAGCCCTGAAAAATAAAAAAAAAAATCAGCACAACTTTACACAGCAAAGATTTCTTTGCCCTTTTATAATCAAAATTATATTCTACGGTTGTTTGATTTCACTCAGGTTGGAAAGATGGATATTTTTTTAAAGTGCAAGCTCAATCAAATTTTTGAATTTCATTTTTGTGCATTTTTCAGAAAGAAATAATGTACATGTATTTTGTAGCCTGTCCAAACCGTTTTTCAATCTGATTAAGGGAAGACATTTTTTTTTCAGCCGCCTTTTTGCATTTGCAAGGTCGCCATTAAATTTGCATGTTCCTGAAGTTTCAGTCAGTTTCGCTGGCCATCTGTTGGAACTTTAGGAATATGCAAATTTAATGTCGCCGTGCAAATGCGAAAAGTATGGCCGAAACAACTGTTTTCCCTTGAATGGATTCAAAAACAATATGGACAGGTTACTAAATGCATTATTTCCTTTCAAAAGTGCAAAAAAAAAAAATGATCGAAGTGGCACTTTAAGGCCATTCACATTTCATAGAGAAAAGGATGGTAACAGGTCATGGTGGGGTACACTGCAGGGGTCACCAGGTGTACCACTGTAAGTGCCAAGGAGTTCGGTTCTGCCACCAAGTCAGATGTTGCATGTTCCCATTGAAACCCACTGGTAACACAGTTTTACTGCAGCTAAGCAATAGTGGCAACAAAAGGCAGGTATTCGACCATGTACAATAAATGGGATGTAGCACTTGGCTAAGGGAAAGAAAAACCCTGGCCCTCCAGGTCGAGGGTTAGGCATGAGGCCAACCCTCTCATTGTGTGAAAAATAACTGATAATGGAAACTGAAAATGAGAGTCAAGGCCACGCTCATGAGTGTGCTGGAAACTTTTCAGTGGGTCTGAGCATGAGTGTTCTGGTGATGATTGATAAGTTTGGCAGAAATGGAGAAGGCACTGGACTGAAGCTTAGGACAGGGATAAGTGGAGGAAACTCTTTAACAGCATTCAAAATTTCTATATTAAAAAAATAACAAACCATTGGAGTTGGCTGAGGATATTGTGTTGTGTCCACCTTGCTGTCTGGTCCAGTGAATATCACTCTGATGTCAAGGAGATGCTTTAAAATTGGCTCATCATGCTCCTGAAGAAGATAAAACAAATACAAATTACAAGTGAGTAACTCTAGTCATCACCATCATCATCACCAACATCATTATTATTATTCAGCACCACCACCACCACCATCATCGCCAGCATCATTAGTTATCATTTCCACCACAATCATTATTATTATTCAGCATCACCACCACCATCGTCATTGCCAGCATCATTAGTTATCATCACCACCACAATCATTATTATTATTACTTATTATTATTATTTATTAGTCAGGGTCGCCATCATCATCAGCATCAGCATCAGCATCAGCATGTTACATAAGGCACAAATGCCTTTTTACCGGTATGTCTCACACTGATTAAAATATTAGTATGGTGAACTAATTCACAAACCTGGATCATTTCTGCTAACATGTCTACATTCTTCATTGCAGTTAACCAAAACTCTGGAATGCCTTTAACATCATCTTATTTAAAACAAACAAACAAAAAAGGAATAAGAAATACAGAGCTGTTGATTTTTAAATTACCCTGTAATGCTTTGCAAACCACAAAACTTTTTATGACACGTCATGTATGCTAACAGTTTGTGTCTCGGGGAAAATCCAAAATGGCAGAGGTCCAACCAACTTTGTACAAATAATGTCTGATCAAACTAGAGGTTTAAAAGGAGTCACATGTCCTTCTAAGTGACAAAAATCATTTTCCAGCACCATTAAGTTACTGATTGAGCAACTGCTTCTCCTCCATCCCTATCTCTGCCCATTCCTCCCTTCCTCCCTTCCTCCCTGACTCTTTCCCCTCCCTCTCTTCCCCCTCCATCAATTCCACCTCCCTCCCTTCCTTCCCTGAGGGTTCTTTTGAGAATTTTGGGTTTTCTCGGCACCAAAAATAAAGGGGCCCAAACACATAATTTTACTGTCTCGTTCTCACATTGAATAAAAGTCTAATAGTGTTGTTATTATTTTCAAGCTATTCACACCTGGTATTTCTGTTGTTTCCAGCTTCTCTTCGTCATCTATTTTAACTTTCTCTTTTACTTCACCCTGCCGGGAAGAGAGAGTTTTGTCCTGTGAAATTTACAAATCTAGATGTAAAGTTTTAATTATTGTGTAAGATATCTTAAAGGGACAGTGGCCTGGCTGATATGTCGTGTTTTCATGATTATGGCCAGGAGCTTGCTTTTTTGTTTTGAAAAAGAAGAAAAAATCACCAAGAGATGAATGCAAACAAATATTAACTAAAGACACAAAATAACAGCTAAAAAAGGTCAACGTTCCACAAGAATGGCAATTTTGTACTTAATATTGGTGAAAAGAAAATCAAAGGCTTCTATGAGCCAACTTGTGAAACCAAACAACCTTCAGACCATCCCCTCCCCTCTCCTGGGCATTTTGCTCCACCGACCCCCCAATGTAAGCAGGTGACCATTACATATTGCAAGCTCAATGTTTCCAGCCGATCGACCAAATGAAAATTTGCAAGTTTCCCTGTAAGGTACAACTCAGTCAGTCCTTCACATATTAACAAGTTAAAATTGGGCGCTTTCTGCAGTGATCTTCTTTAAGTAAAAATAGTTTTTTTAATGGCTACTGTACAATAAGAAAATTGTACTTGCCAAACCAGGTGACTGATGTACATTTTGTATTCACCTGAATGGATTTAAACTCGCACTGAGCGGGCAACCACTAATTTCTAACCCTGGTTACCATAGGAACTTTAACCCTTTCACTTCCAGAGTCAGTTATGGAGACATGTAGTGTAGTTCTAACTTTTGAGTCTGTTGACAAAATCCTATGGTGTGACCATTCAAATGAAACCTCTTCAGCAGTACTTTTTCATGGTACCATTAGTTTTTCAATATTTTACAAAATGAAATTTGAGATTTTTCTTGTATTTTGTTCTTTGGCACTCTTGGGAGTGAAAAGGTTATGAAGACAGTGAAGAGAAGTGGCATGTTGATATTGCAGCTGTTGATAAACTTACAGATAACTGTGAGACATCTTCTTCATCCTTCTCTTCTTTGTCGTCACCGCCTTCTTCCTCTTCGTCATCACTTTGCCACTGACACTCCTCCTCCGTCGGTTCATGGTGACCATTAACAATGTTTCGTCGCTAAAATATTTAACCATAAATAAAAAAAGGAAACTGTAAATCTTTACTCTGATTCAAGTTTGTTTCTTGGAAACTGGGTCTGCTTAGAAGAAGGAAGACAGTAGCATGGGAGGAGGGGGGAGACTGGTTTCTGAACTTCTTACTTCTCATACTTTTGCTCCAGTTGACACCCCTTCCTTAGTTATTACTGCTCTTTGCAAAAAATGTTATGCATTATTGTAAATGTTTTTCCCTTTGTCTTTCCCTGCTACCTTAGGAATTCTGCTTTCTGCCCTTTTTACCTCCCATAGATTTCCTGCCCACCACCCCCCCCCCCCCCCCCCCCCCCCAGCTTCTCCTGGTTTCCACCCCGTCCCTCCCTCCATCCTGCCCCCTGTCCCAGCTCCCCCATCCCACCCCATCTCATTACCTTGTCCCACCCCCCATCCTCCCTGTCTCTCCCTCCTTTCCCAACCTAAGTCCCATTCCCTGCCCCCTCCCCCCCTCCGAGATGATTTCCAAATTTTGTAGGTGAACATGCAGAACTGTGAAGATAGATAGATAGATAACTATTTACACACAGTACTTCCACCAGACTTCTTTCCCTTTCATAAAGAAACAAAAACAATATCTTCAAACTTACCTTTTCAAATAAAGGCTTGAACTTTTCAGCAAATTCACACTCAAGAGCATGCACCCTCTCATAAAATTCACCTTCCACTTTGCAAAATTCAACCTGTTGAAAAAGAATGTCAAAAATTACTTTAGGATACTCAAATATACTGTGATCAGTATACCAGCACAACATCAAATTTCCCATCATTAAAAGGCTCCCTCTTTAATTCACAAGGAGAGAATTTAAGGTTAATTCCACTGAAATAGAACTAACAATAGATTCTTGTTCAAACTTTGCCTACGAGATATTTATTATATGAGAATTTCAATTTTAAAATAAAAAATGCGGGTGCCCGTGTTGGTTAAGGAGCTGTCAGGCATCGAATATGCCCTATTTTGGCATTTTAGCAGTATTGTTAGAAGTGCATTGCTATTATTTGAAAATTCTTAAAAACTAAAAAACTTATGAGAACATGCTAAAGAAGACATCACATACATTGCGTTGGACATAGGTAAATTTTTTACATTTGTTTTAGACAAAGAAGTCTAAGTGCCAGGCAAATATCAGACAAAATCTGTTTTCCTGATTACTGAAATGCAAAACAGAGAAACTGCAGTTCAGCTCTATTTCTCTCATTTATTACATTTTCAGCAATAGAAATATAATAAGTCTTTTCTCGTACAAAGGTTTTGGGAACTTGATTAGAAAGGACGAAAAAAAAGGTAGGGCGCCCCTGCTCATTTATGAGAAAACAGCCACTTATTTTTTAACGATCTTAGTCTCAAAAGAAACCTCTATGTTCCGACTAAATGTGCGCGCGCTCGTGCATGTGCAAATGGCGCAAGAAATTATGCGCAGTAAGTGATGCGCAATGCAAAACAGTGGAATCACCTTAAGGGATTTAGGGACAGAGTTTCTATTTAGACCATTTAAATATTTTGTATGTATGACCATTTATGTGTGATCGCCTTGCCTTCAAGTCATTAATTTATAAAGTAACACCTATAAAGGAAACTCAGTTTTTAATTTTTTCAGAAAATACTGTATATTTTAAATAATTCATTTTGCTTTTATTTCCAAATGCTGACCTGTATATTTTTTAAAGCCTTTATCCTCCTTTTTACTGGTTTGGGTAAACTGAAAATAAATAAATAAATTAGATAAAGTTGACAACTCCCATAATTGTTGTAATTGTTTTCCCAAATACATGCGAAGTTCACTTATTAACATATATCACATTAACCCTTTAAAGTGAATATGAAAGATTTCCTTTTATTTGCTTGATGAAATCTACATCGTGTTCTGATAAGAAAATCGATATTGAGTTTTCTTTTTCTTGTATTAGATGCTAAAAATGTGAAATTTCACTTCCGGTGGTGTACAATACTGCGCAAAAAGAAAGACTGGGGATAGTCCGCTGTGACATTAATACAAGAATGCCAATTCCACTGTTTCTCTGTTTCTCAGTTTTTTGGTATGCCCCGAGGAAGAAATATGTTCTTTTAAGGTGCGTTGTCTATGATTGTAGCAACACACACCAAAAAATGGAGGAATCAAGAAAATGCGAAACTCGCATTCTGATATTGACGTCACAGCTGGCTATCCCCAGTCTTTCTTCCTGCATGGTATTGTATCCCACTGGACATGAAATTTCACATTTTTAGATAGCTAAAACATGGAGAAGAAAAATCAATATTGAATCAAAGGCTCCTAAGAGCCAACCAGTGAATAAGGAATGCTAACATGTAATGCAATATTGCGGTAAGATATGTTTTCACAGGTTAGATATTTTTTTAAATTAAACGTAAGGATTTTTGACGAACGAAAAAAAAATTACTTTCCTAATTAATGTCCAGTCTGAAGGAAAAAAAAGAAAGAAAAACAAAAAGATGTCTTGAGCGTGAATTGAACCCGGGGCCTTTCAACTGTGAATCCAGGCACTAGACCACGAGACCATCAAGGAACATGTGCCAGGGCTGTCATTAAGGGTCATCACCCATAGCATCTGTTACGGGTGAGTGCACTTGATGGGACTTTGATGTTACGGGTGATCTTGCCTGCTGTAGGTTAAATTTACTGACAATTAAAGCAACAAGCTTGTTACGGGTGTTAAGATCAGAGCAGCGCCTGTCTCAAATCTTAATGACAGCCCTGCATGCTCAATAGACTAATTTCGATATATTAAAATTCAACTTCAAACAAAAGACATCACTACGAGGCTTAGGGGAATAAACCATATAAATCTCTACTATTGGCCTCATAGTGATGTCTTTTGTTTCAAGTCGAATTTTAATATATCGAAATTGGGCTATTAAGACTAAATTGTATTATTTTAAGGTAGATTCGCAACAACACGTGTCTCGATTGGAAAATCCTTTTAGATTGATTTTAATGTTGCATTAATGACTCCAGATGTGAAACACCTTTAAGCTTATTGTTGTTTATATTTGTTTACAACAAATTTGTTATTTTTATTGCTGGATTCACATTATTCTAGTCATGAAACGCATTCGTAACAAAGCATTATGTCACTAAGTTTACAGCTGATGGAAGGAGCAAGAACACCATGTAGATTTGATCAAGCAAATAAAAAAAAGAGCGTCTGTGTGCTTTTGTTCACGTGTATAAATGTAGAAAGTTATTGTTTACGCTGACTGTATTTTTTTCCTAAGCTAGTTGAAATTAAATTTGTAAATAGTGTTTTTTTTGTTCATAGGCTATATCACTGTTTGCTGAAATATTGTAAATGTAATGTTGTGTTTTTGGTAAATAAAGTAAGAGATTTTCAAAAAAAAAAAAAGAGCATCATATACACTTTAACTCCCAAGACCTAAAGGGTTTCAAGAAAAATCCCAAATTTCAATTTGTAAAATATTGAAAAATAAATGGTACCATGGTACCATTTCTAAATTTGCCTTGGCTCTTACTGTTTAGAAGGGTTTGTACGGAGTCATCAGAGCATGAAAGAGTCAATATCTCCCCCCACCCCCTCACTCCCAAATTGCAATAACATGCTGATTTTTGAGTGAAATTTTTTATTCTTGCAGTGTGCTCAGTTGAAAAAGCAACAAGAAAAAATTCAGGCTTGATTGGGATTTTAACCCATGACCTTGCAATACCAGTGCAATGCTCTATCCGTTGAGCTTTCAAGCCACATGGATATTTCACTCATGTTTATCCGCAGTTCAAATATGATTTTCTCATCATGCCCTTTCCCAATATCTCATCAAACCCCATAATTTCACAAATTTAGTTTTTGTGACACCACCACTCTAGTACTCTATACCCAATATGTAAAAGGAACAAGACAATTTTAAATGTTTTTCTTTTTGTTTAACACAGGGCTAAAAATTGGCAGTCGCCCGGTCGCCAGAGGCGACTAAAAACTCACTTGGGCGACTAAAAATTGAGGTTTGATCGCCCGATGTGCGACTGCGTTCGAAAAAGTTGCAATGCATTGGGAAGTACGAAGTTGAAATAAAAATAAAATACCATAATTTAGTTAGACTACCTTTCTTTTCCTTTCCTCAACTCTTAGTTCATCGATTTCGGAAATTCCGAGATGATTTAAAGATTAATTCATGAGTATTTAGTCAGATCGATCCACAATATATTTAGACGCCATTTTGATTTCCTATTGCCACGTGACTTCAAACTTACCCAGAATTCTATACCACACATTCAAGCGGTCGCACAATGAGTTTGAGTTTTGGCATATAAATTTGGCATTTAAATACAAAATGTGGAGATTCCTCCCCGGTTGCGAGCCGCCCCCGACAAAAAAGGCGAGAAGCAAGGAAGATGCCCAAGAAAGTGCTAAAAACTACGAGAAAAAGCGGCAACTGGCATTTCAGGAGAGTTGGAAACAAGGAAGGCCATGGCTAGTTTTGAACCGCAATTACGCGATGATTTGTTCTGTGTGCAAAGATGCAACAGCTGTCGACATGACGTAATATCATTCGTTCAGTCTTGCTGCCGAAGTTTACTACATTAATAATAGGCAGCTACAGTATAGTTTTAACTGTTCTTAGGAGTACCTGATTAAAGATTAAAGACGGTAAGCAACAATCTTAACAGTTTTGTGTCTGGAAATTGCCAGTGTATGTATTTACCTGGTGTATTTACTTGAATAAACTTAACTGAAAATGCTCTGTTGACTACACACCACCTGAAATAATCTTTTGACATTTGAATGGTAAAAAATGTGATCAAATGCCTCGGGACAGTACATGGGAGGGGGTATTCATAGAAACAATTGAATTTAATTTTTGGGGGCATATTTTGTTTTTTTTGTGTGTGTGTGTTCTTTCTTTAAATACCCGTTAAAATATGTGGGGTGTTTATTCAAGTAAACATAGTACAAGAAAAAATCGAGGGGCCACTTTATTTTGGCCTGGACCACTAAGAATTCAAGGACACTGGCCCGACTGGCCACCAAGCTCTGGAGTTAAGTTTTAGCCTTGTTAACACTTTCCAATCTAATCTGGGACTTCCTCAAAGTCAGTGCATATGAATTATAACATACCCAAAATAACTGTTACCCCTCAAATGATATATCCTATAATATTTAATTAGAAAAAAATAGCATTCCCCACGTGGGTGAAAGGATCAAAGATGAATTATAAACAATGATAAACTAGTCACACCTCTGTATGTATCCCGACTGCTGTCCTACTATTCTGCTAAGACCTCCCTGTAAAGAAACAAAAACTTTAATATTAATAGGTAATACATAACACCCCTGCGGAAGGGAGGATTGTGTACCCTTACAACCCCCAGAGCAGTTCCAGTGGGAACACTATATACTTCTGGCAGGTTTAGCTGGGCCAAAAAGCCTTATGCATGTTACTTTACCAGCTCAAAAATAACCACCAAGCCTTGTTTGTACGAAACTTCTTGTAAACCTTTGACAACTTCACATTGTTCATTTGGGGAGCAGCCTGACAAAACAGCACTGTGATCCTCCAATATAAAGACAAAACTCATCAAGGTTGTTTATTCTGTAAATAAAAGAAAATAAACAAACCTGCAGAGCTGCTAAGAGTTGGGGATTCTGCAAAATCTGGGCAGCAGTATCATCTAAAGAGAAATTATATCAAAAGATTGTTAATTTAATTTTAAAAAAACCTTGTCTAGATGTATGAAATTCAGGGTACCCATTAAACCTTTATAAAAATTAAAATTAATCAATTTGTTTTGCTAATGCTCTTTATAGTTAAAGGATTTATCTATACTCACTAGTGCTTGGGGGTGAGCTTCCCATTTGGTCTCCTTCACTGCCAGAATCAGACATGATGGTACTGTTGAGACAAATAAACCAACAGCATAAGGCTTATTTCAAATGGCATGCAACTGCCACCCTGAAATTGAATTAAATTTCCATGTTAAGTATTTCCCATTACCCAAATAGAAGCATTAATATGATACTTTCTACCATTTACTATTCTTATTTCCCTGTAGATCAATTCTTGTACAAAGTGGGGGATGAAAAAGGTTTTTGTTTTTGGGCAAGCAAGGAGATGTGCTCTTAGAAAAATTACATGCAGCCCAAAGCTTCAACTTTGAAATCTGGGGAGCCCAGCACTTACATGTAAGCTTTAAGCAAAAAGTAAGATTTGGATTTCTTGTCCTTTGAAGATAAAAGTTACTAAGCCTGAGGTCTCCGGATACTACTAGAGCACAACCATGGCAAGTAAAAACTACTCTTGGTGAGTACATTCTAAAAGTAACTCGCCTGGTTGGCGGGTGCTGCGCTTAAAGTTTCCAACCCTGGCACACCAAATACATGCTTAATAATATCGCCACGCACCTTCAGGACTAATTGCACTTGTCTTTAGCCAAAACAACCAAGTACATATGTATGAATGCAGCTTCGGGTTCAATAGTTCAATTTTTTCCCCCTCAACATATGATCGGCAAATGAACTCAAGCAGTTCAAGATCCTGGCAAAATGCTATCTTTTAAGATTAAGGTTTCCCAGGATTTAAAGTCGCTATGTTCAAATTTTGATAGTTTTCTTTGTTTATTGTGTGTTTTCATGTAAAGTAAATTCTCTTATCTGTTGTTTTATTTTGTTTAGTAGACAGGCCTCTGTTTTAACTAGCTATATGTATGCTACACCAGATGTTCTTGATTGAAGCATATCTTGATAAAAGAAAAAAACGTATCTTGATTTAGAAGTTTCCACATTCTCGCTCAACTGGGTTAACTGAGTAAAACCAAAAGCAATACATAACATTGATCCCACACAACGAATACAACATATTTCATATTTAAATGTTGGATAGTTTGTATGTCTTTAATTTGTTTTGATCTCCTTAAAGGAGTTTTGTATGGCTAGGGCAAGACATAGTCAACAAGTTAATAGTTTGTATTTTAACAGTTCTTTATACATGGTCTTTTCTATCAGCATTTTTTTTTAACCAGACGCTCACCACACTAACCAAATAAGTCAAACAAGCTTGCTTGGCTTCTTTGATGTCGCAAGTAACCCCCCAAAATGCAACCAAATACACAGGTACATTTCAATGTCGTCATGTAAGTAAGATTACATGTCTTGTACATTTCGTTAAATGAATGAACACATTTCTAGTAACTGGTATTCGGTTCCTGACAGCCTTGTCTCATAAACATGATGTTTGATCATTCAAAAATAAAACTTCATACCCCAGCATTACATGTAAGCCTAGATAATTGTGAAAAACTTTAAAAGGAGCGATGATTTCGTCTCATAATGTTAATAAATGACGTCGGGACACAGATAACCCGCGACATTTCAAAGGCAGATAAGCTTCTGAAACAAAATATTTTGCTTTATAAATATGACTGACACGTAGTTAAAATATGTATCTTAGCTTTGATGAAAACGTACCTTTCAAGGAGTTAGCTAGATTAAATTGAATTTCCTCCGGTTTTCGCGGTGCAATTCTTGCAGCCCACGAGGTGAAGAAATCTCCCGCGCCAGCGATAATTAAAACTATTCGGTCAGCATTAAAGAGAATATAGGACTGGAACCAAGAAAAATCCCGCCCAATCAATCCGGTCGACGGCGGTCCCGTCAGGCCGGTACGGGTTTCAACTCGCTCCTTTTCATTTACACCCCCTCCCCCCGTACGTAACACGGTCGGCTTTACCCGACTTCTCACGAAAGCGTTCCGTGAGAGAACCTGGCAAGATTTGGGGGTGGCATCAAGAGTTGCTGGAGTTGACAATTTGTGTACGTCCTTGGGGGAGGGGGTGGAGTGAATAGTGGTAGTGGGGGGGAGGGGGGGAGGGGACTGTAGTGAAAATGCGTTACTGTCTCGCGCGCCGGTACATAAGGTGAAAAAAAATAACTTCTGCTCGCAGGGCAGTTAGTTAATTAAGAAAAAATATGGGGTCAAGCTTGCACTTTCGGGTACTTCCGTATTAAAACAATTCACTGACACGCGTGTAATCCAGGTAATGCCAATGGAATTAGGTGTCTATACGACGGGGGGGGGGGGGGGGGGGGGGGGGTGGGGAGGGGGTAAGGAGCAGCTATGACTAAAAACACTCATCGACGGTTTTGAAAAACTAGGGTGGGGGGGGGGGGTGGGGGTGGGGGGGTCGATTACTTATTCACAAAATAACAATGACACGAGAAAGTGACCAACCCATTTTAGATACGAAACTGTGAAAACTTAAAAAAGTTAGGCGAAGTGCACAGTTCATTCACAAAATACTGGATTAACATTGTATTTATTATTTTTAATATTGCATTTTCAACTCGTTGATTCAGCCTACAACTGCAATTGACTTTTAATAAACCGGTTATTATATTAATATAGCTTCCGTACGTGAATCAGCCAAATTAGATGCAGTCCGTCTATGACAAAAAGCAGTTCATTACAAAGCTGGATCACTTTTTTTTATAAATGACACCAAATCCTCGTGACACTGCCCCTTTAACAATTGCTATAGATACATGATTTTCCGGAAAACAAAGACACCCCCGCATTTTTTCCTGTTTATGTCACCAGTAAAATTTTTTTACAAAAGTGGCGTGACTTTTCCCCTCCTCCAATCCCTTTTGTAATCCTGCACGTTGACATGATCTCTCGGGTAAAAAGCAACCAATGAGAATCATCGCCCCAGGGCTAAAGGGTCCTAAACCCGAGATATTTATAGGCGTTGCATCTCATTCTGTATTTGCTGTTCGTTGTTGCTTTGGGTTTGGTAGCACAGTTTTGAACGTCTTTCAGCTTAAAAGGTACGTCAACTACAACTTTAAACATGGCTACGTTTGTTGTAATCTCGTAAATGTTTTGTGCAATTCTGAGCCCGAATTTGAGGATTTTTAGACAAGAAAAAGATGCGTTAAATTGAAAGACGCAGCCCTACAAATCATGTACATGCAGAAGTTATCAAGCCAACACATCAATCGCTTTTAACGTAATGGGCTCAGTATTTTACCAGCGAAATTTACGACTTTGGAAATTGTAAAGCCTTGTCTGTAGTAAGCATTCTATAGTGTTAAGCTTGCAGTAAGTTTACAGCTTTGAAAATACATTTCGAGAATGAATTCTGGGCTTAAATTTTGATCATGAGATCGCTCAGGACTATTAAATTATTGACAGCTTCTTCCTGTACATGTTATGACATCGCTTAAAAACGAGGGACAGTTTAATTTGGAACGATGAACAACTGCAAAGCTTTGAACTTAATATATATTTCATTTATCAAAAGCCTCACCAAGGAATGCTTCTCGTGCTTGCTTTGAATATATATATGAATGGGGTTAGTTTCTAGAGAAACTGTGGTGCTGCGTCGGTGGGGGGATGAAACACGAGAATTTAGTTTTATCGACTGAGTCGATAAGGTAAATTGACCACCGTAAAAAGATTCAAATAGCTGACGTTTCGAGCGCTAGCCCTTCGTCGGAGCGAATCAAGGAATTGTGGGTAGTGTGTGGTTTTATATAGTAAGCGGTGGAGCTACGCTATTGGTGGAAATTTGGTGACGTGAAAAACAAATGTAGATTAGTTGAATGAAAAGCGTTCGTTGATTCCGTGGGGTTTGAGAGTGCCGATTTGAAAGATGATTTTTTGTTCTAGGTTTTTACGGCTTTCTGTGTTACCCTGGTGTAGGGAAAGGCCGCAGATTGTCATGTGTTGTTTAGAATGGTTAGTAAGATTAAAATGGCGCGCGACTGGTTTGGATGCGTCTTTGTCATTTTTTTCAACGTCTCGGAGATGTTCACGAAAACGGTCGCCCAGTCTCCTCCCTGTTTCGCCAATGTATATCTTTTTGCAAAAAGTACATGTAATGCAGTAGATAACATTTACGGAGGTGCATGTAAAACGATCAGTGATTTTAATAGATCGTTTGGGTCCTGTTATTTTGTCCGCGTTGTGAATGAAAGGACAAGTGTTACATCGTGTGCGTGTGCATTTGAAAGTTCCCGGTACATCGTCAGATTTCAGTGCGCTCGTAACTAGAAAGTTGCCTATGTTTTTGTCACGTTTGAATGAAATTAGTGGGGGTTGTGAAAAAATTCTGCCAGTTTCGGGGTCGTTTTGGAGTAATTTGAAATTTTTTAAAATGATGCTTTTGACTGTGTTGTTGTGTGGGTGGAAAGTGAGGGTGAATGGAATTCTCTCGTTCTCTTCCTTCTGTGGCGTTTGTAGTGCTGACTGTCTGTCGATCTGTTGTGCACGTTGTTGGCCCGTATTAACAACAGAGTCAGGGTACCCACGTTTCTTGAAAAACTGGCACATTTCTTCTGATTTGTTGGAAAAATCAGAGTCATCACTACATAGACGTCGAAGTCTGAGAAATTGAGAATACGGAATGGCGTTTTTAACGTGCGATGGATGTGAGGATGAATGTAACAGATAACTGTGGGAATCTGTAGGTTTGTAGTGCACACTTGTGGATAAACTGTTACCGTTGATTGAAATATTAATGTCAAGAAAAGCGACTGAGGTTTCGGAAATTTCCCAGGTATATTTTAGAGCTGGATGAAAAGTATTGACAGAAGTTATGAATTGATTAAGTTCCTCTTTACTGGAAGAGGTAGCGCCAATGCATATATAGGTTGGGTTATTGCATTTGTTTATCGCATTACGCCTCTGGTCACGAACGTTCCAAGGTTAAGTCAAGGGAACTGAAGAGGAAAGAAATCTTGTACTTTCCCGTCCAAGAGCTTGCTATCTGTTAGAAAAATCAAAAATTGATTGATGTTTGTAGCTTTATTGTCTATGGTATGCTAATAACTTGCTGGGTGTTATAAGCTTTAGATTATATTAAAATTTCTATTTTTGTAAAAAGAGTTTTACAATTTCTTTCATAGTCTCAAACTCTGTGTCGGAAGATAACGGCTGCAAAATACACCTAAAACCAATATACAATTACAATTACTTCAGTTTTCTGTGAATTTTGTATTGTTTACATTTTTCTGTTTTTGTTATTCTGTAGTACTCTTTAAGCAAAAATATGCCACACAAAGAAAATTCTAGTTCTGGAACAATGGAATAACAATCAATATTTAGAATGCTGTATTCATGGGCTAACAAAAAGAGGGCAATAATTTATTTTAAGTTTCCAGGTGTAAAATTAAAAATTTGTAGTGACTCTTTAACCTAGGAAAAGTGTGATATCATTTGCATGTGTATTTTACAGACACACATAATAATTTGCATTTGAAAACATAGTTAATTTATAGAGCTGCCAACTATGGTGAATGAGTACAATCATTCATAAAGGGCCTATTTCAAATTTTGACTTTTTTAGCCAAAAAAGCATATGTGCTGCTAAAACGAAGATTAACTAAAAGAGATTAGACCAAAATATCCCACATCTTTTGGAAAAAATGTTTTGACAGGTGCCTTAAGTAACCAAAAATAATGTACATGTATGTTGTCTTTTTTTTGTGAAAGTACAGGATCGATCACAGTAGTGCATTCTTTCCAAAAACACCAATTTGTGAGTGAAAAATGTAAAAATTCAACATAGGCTCTTTTTCTTTCTTAGTTCAGCAAATGTTAACCAGCCATTTTTTTTTAACAACACAGTGCTTTTTTGGCTAAAAAACAACAACTTTAAAAAACAAACGAAACAAATTTGTGAGTGAAAAATGTCAAAATTTGATGCAGGTCCTTAATGCACCCAGCCACTCAATGCTGACTGTGAGGCCATTATGGAGAGGTTGTGTTGGAGGTTAAGGTTTGCAGCCTGTTGCCATTGTGGAGTTGTGGCCATTGTTGGGAGGTTAAAAAAAAAAAAGAAATGTATGGATCATTATCCCGGGATGAAAAAATGTGGTCATTGTAGGGAGGTGCATGGCCGTTAGTAGAGGTTTGACTGTACTTGAAAATGCATTATGAATTACAGACTGTATATTTAACACCTCTGCTTCAACAACTAATTCATATTAAAAAAATTTGCCTTTAATGGACATTTTGATTTTGTCCTGATATGGTATCTCTTTTTTAAGCAATATTTGTCAGAGTTGTTGTAAACTTACAATATTAATATTAGACTGTACTATGGTTAGAACAAGAAGAATTAATTATTTTTAAGTTAAATACAGAAAATAATGTACATGTAAAGGAAAATCTTCAAAAATGAACAAATTAGTGTTTTAGACACAAGTTTTTTCATATAATAATTTTTGTTATGTTTTAATTTTTAGTCCCCTCCACCATGGTTTTAAGTTATTATTGAAAACAGCTCAGCATTAGTTGTTATATTTGCCATATTTGTGAATTAAAATACTTACAGAGTATGAGAGATGAAGAATAATACACTGTATATTTCTGAATCAATTTAATTTAAAACCACTCTAGGCACTGCTCAGTTATAAATCTTTAGATTAATCTTGCTTTATTTGCCATGATCTTTTAATGTTATTACGGTAACCATATTTTAACTCGATGAAGTAAGTTAGAAATTTCTAGTTGAAGTATGAAAAATATTGGTTTACATGTATTGAAAGCAAATAAACAAAATAGTTCTCTGATGAAATATTTATGCCATTTTTGATAATATAGTAGAGTTGCCCAATCTCACAAGCTCAGTGAGCGTGTGACGCAAGCGAACGACTTGTTTCATCAAGTGACGTCATTTTGGCGCAAACTTTTCAGGGTGCAGAGCTCTGTCAAACTGTCAAAATTACTTTCTGCGTGTTTTGTAATGGCTTTTGGAGGCAAATACCACTCAATGTTTGAATGGTGGAGGAAAATACCTCTACCAAAGCTTTTTTTTTGTGCTTTAATTGGTGCCTGAAAATGTTAATAACATCACAGGATGAAAATTCCTCCTGTAAATTTGGTGCGCTGCAAGTGATAAAAGTTGTTCATGCTGGGGCCGACTCCCAGACCGGAACCTGAAGCGAAAAGTAAACGACTTTGAAAAAAGTCTAATAATTTAGCTTCCCGTAGGTTTTTTTAATCTTTTTATTTTTTTTTTATTTTTCAATAACAGGAAAGAAAATGGAAGGTGGTGCAAAAATTATCAAGTTTTTGGTGGTTTTCTTCAACTTTATTTTCTTTGTAAGTAAAAAGCTAGTTTTGTACTATTTTAAGTACATATAAAATAGTAACTTACAGTAAGATAGTTAATAAGTGACTTGGAGTGAGATGTAATGATGCAGTACCAGTCAACTGAAATTTGACAGTCCTTTGAAACTAAAAGGACTTGATCCTCCAAAACTCAAAGACTAACTTGAGGGTTAAAGTGCACCTAACCCCTAATTTTTTTATTCGCCTAAATGAATGTGCTTGTTTTCTGGAGTTTATCTGTGAAAAAATTTTTGGATTTGGTGAAATCCTCGATTTTCTGTGACCTGTTGAATTGGAAGATAATTTGGTTCAGTACCGAGCAACATGGGATCTGGGGCGAGTGCCTGATATGACATAGATTCGGGAACCGAAATTCACCCAAAGAAAGCATCGTCGAGTACTTTCAGCGGCGAGGCACCGGGCAGGCATAATTTCTTTTTTGCACAAGTTTTGCACGACTAACACAGTATTTACACTCGATTCGCGAAAAAAGAAGGAAATGGTTCCCGAATTGAAAGTACGTCACGTCACATGACTAGAACCATGCCCCATCTAACTCGGTACTGAACCAAACACAGCTCCGTTTTGGCGCGATTTTTGAAATTTCAACAGGTCACAGAAAATCGAGGATTTCACCAAATCCAAAAATTTTTGCACAGATACACTCTAGAAAACAAGCACATTCATTTAGGCGAATAAAAAAATTAGGGGTTACAGTAGGTGCACTTTAAGTTTTGGGCGATGTAGCAGGTCTCGTAAGGTGTCACACCATTGGTTTGAAACCCTTCAAGAGAACAATACAACAATTAAACAACAGAAACAATGGCTCCCAGCCCTAAAAACAAAAACAGCCATCACACCTAAAACAATGGAGCTGCTACACTACTGTTAGTTTTGAGATGAGAAAACAAAAAACTTGTATTAGCAGTGGATTGATTTTTCACAGGCTATAAATGTTTTTTTTGATGCACTGAGTGTCAGGCACTGTGAACAAACAATTGGCATCAAAATTATGCCAAGCACAATATGTGAAATTGCGCTTTTTGAAAAAAGAAGTCAATAATATAATGGTGACATGTTGTGTAGTTCTAACTTTTAAGTCTGTCAACGAAATCTTATGGTGTGACCATTCAAATAAAACATCTTCGGCAGTACTTTTGCGTGGTACCATTTGTTTTTCAATATTTTACAAAATGAAATTTGGAATTTCTCTTTAATTTTGTTCTTTGGCACTCTTGGAAGTTAAAGGGTTAACCTGTGTTTGTTTTTATGCAGGTGTTTGGCTGTGTACTGATTGGTGTTGGAGCCTGGACTCTGATAAAGTATGGTGACTTTGTCACCCTCGCACAGAGTGTACCATTTGCAACAGGATCCAAAGTTATGATTGCTGCTGGAGTTTTTATTGCCATCATTTCATTCCTGGGATGCTGTGGAGCTTGGAAGGAAAACAGGTGCATGCTGGTGATTGTAAGTGACCTTCAAGGCCTTAAACCAATAATCTCTTGCCTGTGTTAAAGATCTGGTCACTCGCTACTTCCCAGTCAGATCTCTCAGTTCCATGTCTGCTCTACAGTTAAATTATATCAACTTCAATTGCAAGTCCTCCGGCTCTACAGAATTTTCCATTGATGCTCCTGAACTGTGGAACAACTTGCCTGTAGCTATTACAATCATGTAGATCGTGTTCATGACAGTCTTAATGTTTTTAAGCCACAACAACTCGTTTATCTCCTTAACTTTTAGTTGAAAGTTGTTTTATAGCTTTTGACCATTTCAGTTTTTCATTAGTGTTGCTTTAAAGTGCCTAGAACATGTCTGTATTGATGCTATAGAAATGTTTATTATTATTATTATGATCATCATCATCATCATCATCATCATTATTATTTTTATTATTAATAATACACAAAAACAGGACAACATTTTCTATTTTTATACAAGACATATTTTGATCAGTCTTGTTTTAACCCTTTCACCACCGCACGCTTTTATCAAAAAGTACCCAGAAGAGGGTGGTAAAGGGTATTTTCGTGAGTCGTGAACGGCCTTTTTATTTCTCCGTGAAATGTGAAATAGCTATTTTTTTCCTCGTGAATCGTGATTTCGTTAATGGCCGTGAGACGTGATTTTCCAATATAATTCTCTGTGAAATGAGAAATAAACGTTTAATTCTTTGTGAATCGTGATTTTTATTATTTTTTCTATTTATTTTGACACCCGTCATTACGTAATAGATCGTAATAAACAATATTACGTGACCATAGTCACCTTACGTAACCGTTCGATGTTTTCCTGACCTTTGATCAGCTATGTAATTTGACCCATCATTTGTGTCCTCGACAGTATTTCAAAATGGCGGATCATCCACGAGATGGAGAGGTTTGTCAGGTTTTACCAAACATAACTGTGTTGATTAGTTTCTTTGTAACGGAAGCTAACAAGACTAACAAGAAAGTCTTAATTCCCAAGGAGAAATCCCGTTTTCCGTTCTCATGTACAGCTCATAGCGATTTTGAAATTTTTAAGAAAGCTGTATTAGAGTTTTGTGGCGTGCAATCTTTGGCTGAAGTGAAAGGTGTTGGACGGAGCATCGATTGCTCCTTCGTGCGAACAGTCCATTCTCCTGGAACAGTGGAGAGTTTTTGTATTCGCACCCAACAACAATGGAAAAATGAAATGGTTTTCCTTCTGGAAAGAGAAAATATTTTGCAAGGTATGTATAGACTGTATAGTAATTTGAGTCTACTTTGACTCTACTTTGAGAATTGTCTTTGCATATCCCCTATAGTGATGTAGTAAATGGCAATTTTATTTGCCCGCTTGCTGGTTAATAACGAAGAAATCCAGTACGGCATGCTATATTTCGGTCATTTCAATTTCAGTTTAACGCGACACACATAGGTCACATAGCGGTCATAGCCAAATGCTAGCGAGGGTTTGATATTATTTTTATATTGGTGCGTGACAGGAAACCTCGTTACCAGCCGCTGTTCGTCCTGTTCGAGAAAATGAGCCCACGCTCATCCCCCCGATGTTCTTCTCGGGGAGGAACGAAGACCGGACTCAAGATATCGACGGAAATCGAGCCTGACCTTCACTGAGAAAAAAGTATGTTATTCAGAGGTTTGAGATGACAAATGCTCTGGAATTATCTGGGTCACATTTAATCCCACGCATAACAAAGTCAACCCATACATAATTTTATAATGTAGATGAAGGCATTTGCTTCTGAAAGGAAGCAAAAAATGATGGAGTATGTGCGTCTTATGGGGGAGAATCTCAAACTTATTTGTCTTGTAACGGTACTTTAATTCACAGTGGACGTTGTTCCAAGAGTTGTGACATTTGTCAAAAAAAATCCTGTTATCCAGCTAGTTGTAGCCAGTGAGCCTATACCCCCCAAACCCCAGGAAACAAGGGGTAGAAAAAGAAAGATGGTAACAGAAGATGACAAAGAAAAGAAATGTGAAGAACAGTCCATTCTCCTGGAACAGTGGAGAGTTTTTGTATTCGCACCCAACAACAATGGAAAAATGAAATGGTTTTCCTTCTGGAAAGAGAAAATATTTTGCAAGGTATGTATAGACTGTATAGTAATTTGAGTCTACTTTGACTCTACTTTGAGAATTGTCTTTGCATATCCCCTATAGTGATGTAGTAAATGGCAATTTTATTTGCCCGCTTGCTGGTTAATAACGAAGAAATCCAGTACGGCATGCTATATTTCGGTCATTTCAATTTCAGTTTAACGCGACACACATAGGTCACATAGCGGTCATAGCCAAATGCTAGCGAGGGTTTGATATTATTTTTATATTGGTGCGTGACAGGAAACCTCGTTACCAGCCGCTGTTCGTCCTGTTCGAGAAAATGAGCCCACGCTCATCCCCCCGATGTTCTTCTCGGGGAGGAACGAAGACCGGACTCAAGATATCGACGGAAATCGAGCCTGACCTTCACTGAGAAAAAAGTATGTTATTCAGAGGTTTGAGATGACAAATGCTCTGGAATTATCTGGGTCACATTTAATCCCACGCATAACAAAGTCAACCCATACATAATTTTATAATGTAGATGTAGATAATTTTATAATGTAGAGCCTGACCTTCACTGAGAAAAAAGTATGTTATTCAGAGGTTTGAGATGACAAATGCTCTGGAATTATCTGGGTCACATTTAATCCCACGCATAACAAAGTCAACCCATACATAATTTTATAATGTAGATGAAGGCATTTGCTTCTGAAAGGAAGCAAAAAATGATGGAGTATGTGCGTCTTATGGGGGAGAATCTCAAACTTATTTGTCTTGTAACGGTACTTTAATTCACAGTGGACGTTGTTCCAAGAGTTGTGACATTTGTCAAAAAAAATCCTGTTATCCAGCTAGTTGTAGCCAGTGAGCCTATACCCCCCAAACCCCAGGAAACAAGGGGTAGAAAAAGAAAGATGGTAACAGAAGATGACAAAGAAAAGAAATGTGAAGAGCTGAAAGAAGGTACTCAGACAATAAAATTAAATCCTTTATTAGGTAGTAATGTTTTTTTTTTTGTCCTACACTGATTTTAAATTTTACTGGGCTTTGCCCTTGTAATAAAAGATGATGGCATATGGCTTTATTTAATTTCCTGTCCTTTATTTATACCCTCTGTATAGGTCTTGCTCGTCTGGGAGGCACTATTTTGGTGAATGAAAATCTAGCGCAATGTGGAATTTGTAGACAAAAGAAGAAGCTAGCATTGGACAGAAGTGCACAAAAAACAGTAAAGTACTTCAAAGAAAGTTAGTATATAAAATGCTAATATTCATTAATTTATTTACCCCAAAATATGAACACCAAAAACTAAAATAACTGAATTCCAAATAAAGAATAATAAACCCAAAATATAGCTAGCCATTTTCACTACAATTAATTACAAGCAGAACCAAACTTGACAAACTTCAGCTTGAAGTAGTCTTTTTGTTGGCTTTGTTGTTGTCTTACATGTCTAACATTTTGTTCTTTTTTGTTGCTACCTTAGAGCATTATGATGCCTGTGCCAGAAAGGATTTATCAGAACGAAAAAAGCAGAACATGCAAAAGAACATGCTTGCTTTTCTCCAGCAGGACACCAGAGACAGTGGGGATGTGGATGGCAGTGGGTGTACTGAAAAAGCTGACGATACTGTGGTTAACTGCAGCCCTAACAAAGATGATAATGACATTAATGATCCAGACCTACAAATGTGATTAATTTATTGACTTTATCAACTTGAAATCGTGTATTGAAATTGTGTTATTTGTCTTAGAATGACTTAGTTATATACAGAGTTACATACCATAAAATAAAAACTATCAAAATTGAACGATTAAGAATAGTTGTTCTATGAATTGACAAAAGATGACAACAAAATTTAAAAGAGACATGACGCATTTATGTGATTGATTTCATCATAACTGGATGTCTTTTACAGTTTTCC
Source organism: Dendrophyllia cribrosa (assembly GCA_024195265.1). Lineage (NCBI taxonomy): Eukaryota > Metazoa > Cnidaria > Anthozoa > Scleractinia > Dendrophylliidae > Dendrophyllia > Dendrophyllia cribrosa. The sequence goes on from JAJLRJ010000009.1 coordinate 2,525,157, forward strand.
GAATTTTGGATTTGAAATCATTGTCATCTTTACCTTATTTTACCGGCTTTATGTAGCTGCATGGACTACATGAACATCAACCAACGACGGTAGTGACGCAAGACACTCAAGCCTCGAACTTTCTAGTGAGCATTTGGATATTGGCTATAATGACCATGATGTTACAATCTTCGATTCTGTGACTGAAATTATCCAGTTAGATGAAGACATGATGGAAATGAGTGACCATGAAAGTGCGCCGTTATCAAGTGTTTCAGTCGATGGTTCTGATAGTGATTCAGGCTCCACCTCAGATGACGAAAAAGAAGAGAATTTACAGGACTCTGATTGGTTTTTCGTCCCATTAGTACTGGATCAAGCAGATGAAGTCTGCATAAAACTTAACGATCTAATTAAAAAAGGTATGATACCAAGAGATAGAATCATGTATAAGTATTTAAGAGATACAGTTCACTGTTTGATTGACCCCAACCACCAGTACGATCCAGAAGTTGTGGAATTCTATAACACCATCGAGCACCTCGGCGGGGAGAGTACTGTAAATTTCATTAGAGGCCCTATGTTTCATGGAACAGGAAAAGGGGGAATCAAGAAGCCTGAAGAAGCGAAACCAAACCTCGGTGGACCATCAAAGCCCACTAGACAGAAAATGAAAGGTGGTTATACCAATGCAAGTGGCGTTTTAAAGGACATGCACTTAGGTTTTCTCACGTTTGTAACAGGGGGCCCAACTGAGAAAGTTCCTGTTATTAATACGCCCACGACCAAAGTTATTGGTGCCGCTATGCAAAATGACGGAACAGCATTACAGCCCGGAATATTATTTGACGAGGCTCTGAAGTGTAATGTCGGTTTGAAGCCAAAGATTGATCTTCAATTTGTAAAAACCAATCCCTCTCCTAGTCCAGAGTTTCTTAAGAAAAATGTTATAACCGAAGCAAATGTATCATTCTTAACTACACTTTGTGACACTGTCAGTGTGCCGGTAGCTGTTGAATATATGACAAAGGCGGGGAAGAGTGGACAAGACATGCTAAATATGTTTACAAAGCAAATAGATTCTTTACAATCATGCAATGCCTGTTTAGAGAAAACCAGATCCGTTGAACTCATCTCTCAATGCAACGAAACTATCTGCAACAAGAAATGTGAAACCTGTTGGGATCGAAAGCAAGTATGCGATGATTGTTCACAAAAAGGCCAGATTAGTTATTCTCCAGCCCTACGAGCCTGCACTCACTGCTTAGAGAACAATATTCAGTGTGTTCACCTTGCCATTCTTGCCCTTTCGTCTGACTGTGAAGAAGGAAACAAAAAACCCATGGAGATGTTGGAGCAACTGCAGAGAGATGGTTTGGTAGATCCCCAGCTGGAATTATGCGTTTTCCTTCCAGATGCAGTGCATGTAGGAAAAAGTTGCAAATGTGGTTTCAGCAATTGGTTTTGTCTGTTTGAAAAAAGTCGCCTCTCCTTGGCAGTAATTCATACACTTAGAGAAGACAGTGACCCCGCCATCAAGTCACAACTTCGGAAGCTTCTCACCAAAGAAGATGTCCAAAATAAAGATAGAATGGCAGTTGAGCCAATTATAAGGTTATGCAGCCCAAATGTATTGGAGGTGTTGTCTTCTATTACGAATGGTGTAGTTCACACTTTGATCCCTGATAAATTTAGGCCAATTGATAGTAACAAAGTTGGGCTGTATCCACATCCCATCTTTATATGTCTTGGACCCCAGAGCAAATTCTTCTTTATGGACTACTCTACCTTAAAGAAGGAGACAAAGCTGTGTTTGGCTGACATGCACAACCCAGTTCGCGTAAGTGTGGTGAAATCTGGTTTAAGTGAAGCAAAGAGCATGGTATATTGTAACAGCAAAGGTATTGCCTTGGTTGTGGAACGAGGGAAAAATGCTGTCACTGTTATAGAAGTCGAGAAAAAAGTTGCTTTGAAGCCTTCCACCTTAAAGACAAAGAAGTCGCTCCAGGATGCGCTGCATAGCAGAGGGCTACCATACAATACCGGTGCTGAGAGAATGACTTCAAACCTCTCTTGCGCAACTGAGGAAGGAGTACGAAAAGTCTGGGAAAGTATTTACGGCCGTAAACATGGATAAGAGGGTGATTGCCGACAGCATTTGTCTTGTAAGTGATGATATGATAGCAATGGCGTCGAACAGTGACTCTCGTTTGTTCCTTGTGGAGCTAACATTGGACGGTGTAGGGGTCACTGGTGTTGTCAAGGAATTTTCCCCATATCCAGATGATTGCAAGTCCGTGTATGCCATGTACATTTCTCATGGAAACCTTATCCTTTCGCATGACAAGGGGATAGCGAAGATTGACTTAGAAACACGACATCAGTCCATTCTTCTGTCAAATGGCACACGCTTTTGCACAGAAGTACGAGGCATAGCCCCTTTCGGGGATCAGGGAGAGACTATCTTCACAGATATGGGGAGCAGGCAGATAAAGCTGGTTTCTGCAAATAGAAGCGTTCAAATTATTGCAGGCTCAGGAGAAGGAAACGATGATGGCACGTGTGCCTCATTTTCCCAGCCTATGGGTATTTGTGTGGAGAATGGGAAGAATATTTTCGTCACTGATGCCCATGTTGGAGCTGTTAAGTTGATAACAGATGCCGGATGTGCAGCCAAATTTCTCGAAAATATTGGCAAGCTCTACCAGGCCTTCTCAGTGCACCAGAAGCACAAGCGAACTCATACGTCAACTCTGCAAGAAGCAGAAGAAAGTGTAAAGTCCGTTTCAGAGTATCTTCAAGGTACCGTTCAATCAGTGCAGACGTTACTGGACACCAACAAGCAGACCAATGGACCCGAAGGAACGATTGCAAGCAAGACAGTCAGGTCGGTTGACATGATTAACCAGGGTCTGTCAAGGTTACTAAGAAACATCACGAAAATTAAACCAGAACTGACAGTTTACCCAGAAGCCCTCCTTACTGTGAAAGTGGAAAACCTACACGCAGTTTCACATTTCAAACACTCTACATGCATGCACCTACACTACGCCAGGGATTTTGGGAGCACAGCCCTAGAATCTGCGAAAAGGGCGACGTAGTGGTTCGCTTTTTATTTCACACACTCAACATCGTATTATTCTGTACCCTCAACACAAATCCACCTTCAAGATTTTCCAAGGATGACGCAGCAAAAGCAACCGTTCATGAGTTCAGCTGACCAAGATCTCATGAGGAACTGGGCAAACACCCACGGTAAGTGCGTAAGACAACGCACCGTCCGACAAGAAACCACAAAGTATAAGGCTGGAACTCTTCCTCTGAACATGTATCAGACTGCTGTCCAACGGGGAGAACGACTTGAGTTTGCGCCAGTTGAAAATGAAGACAATGAAGAACCACTTGAATCAGTTTCAAGGGAGGAGGGAAGAGAAGGCGCGTTTGCATCGACGGATCTAGGAGGCGATCAACTGTCCGAATACGACGAAGACTCCTCCGATAATGAATCTGACGATGGTCATGATGGGGTAGAGGATGTGGAAGATGTTGAAGATAGTGTCCTTTCTCATCGACAAAACAATGAACTCGGTTTTCTTTTTTGCCGCTCGCAGAACGAGAAGTGGACGAATGGTGAGGACGTCGAACAGGGCTGTGCTTTGGACGTGAACAAAATTTTTTTTTTTTACAATATGTAGGTCTGTATTAACAATGTCCCTCTTTTTTTCGTGAAATGTGAAATGGCTATTTTATTTTCTGTGAATTGTGAAAGGGCTGTTTTATTTTCCGTGAAATGTTATATAGACCCCCCCTTTACCACCCTCCCAGAACACCAGCCGTTTTGAAAATGGCGATTTTTCAGCAAGAAATGGCGTACAAGTTTTTAAAATGAAGCTAGTGCGCATTGCAAACTTTTTATGTAACTAAAAAATACATCGCTGCAAAGATAATTTCATAGCAAACAAATGCATTAAAACAGTAACATTTATTTCATTTAAAACATTTACAAAACCAGTGAAAATGCTGCATAACTCTTACCGCATTGTGTAAAGACTGTCTAAAAGTATTGCTGTTGCATTTAAGTGAATATCTTGTTGTTTATGGTTCACAGTTGGCTTGAAACGTCTTCCACGGCTTCAGCAGTTATCGATTGAACAATTGTGTAGATATTTTCTTTTAACTCTTAGAATTCATGTCAAAATTTGATCTTGACTATTGACTTCACTTTGGTTGTTGTTGAAAATGGCGAAAAAAATTCGCGCGAGAAGTTTTGTTCGATTTACAATGCTTCTTTCGTCCTCCTGTTCGTGAAAACAGACCGCCATTTTGTTTTCAAAGCATGTGCTTTCACTTGCATAAATTAGTTTTCCATATAAGGAACGTAGTGTCCAGTCTTTCTCAAAAGAAGGGAACTCGTTTGTTTGGCCGGAAAACCGGCCACTGGGGTTACACAGACTTTTCTCTTTGGCCGGTAAACCGGCCAGTGGTGGTGAAAAGGGTTAAAATCATAAAATTTGTCCTGTATTTGAGTATTTTGTCTAGAATGCTTCTATCCAGACGTATTACTATAACTTATTATTAAGTACTGACTGTTTTCCCCTATCACAGCAACAGCTGTACATGTAACGTAAGTATTGATTTTTCTCTTTTTTCGCCACAGTTCTTCATCTGCCTTCTTGTTATTCTTGGACTGGAGATTGCCGCTGCTGTTTTGGGATATCAGCACCGTAATGACGTAAGTTTTTTTTTTAATTACTATGTTTTACAATCATCTGAAAAGGGCCTGTTTAAATGGATGGAGGGTGACCTGCCTAACCTGATGACCAACCTAGCTGGGCTAAAAATATAGCTGGCCTTTACATGCAAATTAACTAACCCTTTTACCCGGATTACTGCAGCCCCCTGTAAAAATTTTAGTGTGACTGCAATGTGTTTTTGGCCGCCACGATTTTTGGATCCCAATGCGATCACAATTAACATCCATTGCGATCTTGAAATCGCAATGGATTGAATCATGATTGTGGTGGCATCCTGCCGCGACATTGAAATAGCGGTGGCAAAAACACGCCGCGATTGTGCAGTATATTACAACTGGCAGTGACAAACACACATTTAAAATATTCAAAATGGAAAGAGAAAGCTTTAAAGAATACTCAGTACTCAGAAGCGGCTGTTTTTAGAATTTTCAAGCAGCCGAGTCAAACCGAGGGACTTTACCGTAAAAGAAATTACATTTTTCGATGGGAATTTATGTTGATATCAATTTGTGATTGACTTTTTCTTTGTGTTCTCGTTAGTTTTGGAGAAATGTTTATAAAACGTGCTCAAATTCAGTGGTAATGATACGATATTATGTCATCAAAACAAGACTAATTTTATAGTTCTAACTTCACGCACGTAACCTTATGCAAAGATGTCTGTGTAAGTTTTGCAATTTTTATTTCCAAATCAGTTTCTCGGTCGTGTAATTTTGATTTTAAGATTTGCTAAAATTGAAAAATAGCCCGGATGTTTACTGATTTCATTGCTTTTAAAAGTAAGTCTTTTCAAATGTAACAGAAAGAAGTCACGGTTTGGGAAATAAAAGACAAATGTGTATTTGATTGGGAAGCAATAAATTAAATATTCACAGCAAGTACAGAAAACATGTCTTAGCGTGTTCTTTAGTGTGTCACGCAAAATTTGTTGAGAAAGAAGGGGTGCATGACCCATTTAAAATAAACTGTAAAACTTTCTTACGCAAGTGCATCCTTTTGTTATTATTATTTTTTATGTCCCTATTTTGCATGCAAATTTATGCACGCATATTTTAGTTTCATTACTCCCGGGCATCCGCTTTTCCCTCGGTCATCACAGTACCTGTATTTGACTTCCGGGGTTTCAGGAATGATGTACATGTAATAAGTTAAATGTCACAAAAACGTCACGGAAGCGTCACACTGTCATGTCGCCATTACAAATACTAACCTTCAAATTCCCAATTTATAAGGCGAAAATGAATCGCTGGTTTCCTTGTGGTAGCCTTCTTTATAAAAGTAATTAAAAATAGAAACGTGCTTTACACAGATGCGTATTTAGTGCAAGGAATAATTCTTGGGAACATGTGGGTTCTTATTGTCTTGTTGCTTTACAAAAATTGCTGTTTTTTTATGGTACATTAAAACATGACAAATGTTCTTTATGCATGCGCATGACATACATTTTCCAGAATTCAAGATGTTATTGGTGTATTAGTCTATCCTGTAATTTTCCCATCTAGGTGAACGTTGCCTTTATACACAGCTTAATTTGTCAAGATTCTGTAGAAATAAGAGCTATTATAATTAATTTAATAGAGCTCATCCGAGGCTAAAGCCAAACATCCATCTCCCATGCCTGAAGCATTTGTCAATAGGCCATTTGCACGATGGCGTCATTTGACTACAACTACCAGAATTCATTTCGTTTTTCCTTTCTTATTTAAATTTTGTAATCCCAGTGCGGTTTAAATAACAATAGCGCTAATTTGCACTACAAGGCCAAAAACTGAAGGATTCTGGTAGTTGTAGTCATATGACGTCATCGTGCAAATGGCCTATTAATTCGACATTTTATTGCCAATTTGTTACATTGCCTGTGTAGTAGCAGTCCTCGCTGCCTGTAGTGAGTAATGTAAAGACCCTTTTAACGAATGAACAATAGAAACACACAGAAAAACGACGTTGTTTATACTCGTCAGATTAAAAGAAATTTAGACTTCGGCACTGGACTTCTGGATTATGGACTGTGGATTGTGTGGCATATTGATGTCGATTTTTACTGATTTCATTGCTTTTAAAAGAAGTCTTTTCAAATGTAACAAATAATTTTTGGTTTGGGAGGTATTAGATGAGTGTTTATTTGATCGGGAATCAATAAAGTAAATATTCAAAGTGAATTCATAAAAATTGGCAGCTTCAATCAACATCTCTTAGCATCTCATGTACATGAGTATAGGCTACATGGAGCCTCTTGTTTGACTAATGTTCTGGGCTTCCCAAGGCCGTTTTTCAACATAAAAGAAAACTCTTTCATATTAACATAAGGTCATCTCAAAAAAGTGATCACGGCCACCCCAGCCCCACCCCTATCCAATGTTGTACCATTGGTCAGGTAGTCTGGGCAACAACAAATGCAACATTGGTTGGGGGAGGGGTTGGGGGTTCGGGTTTGTTATTTTCCCAAAACATACCCACTACCCTGATTGTAGCTTCTTTGGTTGCTTGATTTAATGTTTGTGCTTTTCTTTCTCAGGTGGGTAAGATAGTTGATAAAGATGTTGTCACGGAACTTCAGGAACATTATGGAGAAAAGGACCATAAAGGCACAACAGACGGCTGGAATAAACTGCAAAAAACAGTAAGCAAACAGCTGATCAACATAATGTATACCGTAATTAATGTATGTGTTCACACTAGGGCAAAACATGTTTACTCTGATCATGAATGAAACATGTTTCACTATGAAATTTGTTCACATTGTGTGGCAGGTTGTGCAAATCATGATCAAAACATGTTTATTCTGAACATGATTGAAACTACGTCACAAGGTAGTTTCAATCTAAGCCAGACGAAACATGTTAGCGCAAATGTAGTCTCCTTGTTGAATGCTGAAATGCCCTCCGTTTCCGAAGTGCTTGACAAGTGAAATGAAATCACAAATCATGCAACAGTGAGGTTGAGCTCTATTTTATTTTTGGTTCATGTGTTATAAAGATTTTTAATGCGAGCTTTATTATAACATCCTTGTTTCGTTAATTAAACAGCATAAATTATAGAAGCAGGTGTGTAACATGAAATTAACAACTAATGTGAACAATGAAATTGCAAACATGTTTATGTTTTGTTAAAGCATGTTTACTCTAAGCATGTTTACTCTAAGCGTGTTTACTCTAAGCATGTTTCGGTGTGAACACAGTATAACTGTAACCATGTAGCTGAATTTTACAGAAGTACAGCATAACACCTAAAGCAAAACTCCTTGTTTCTGTTTATGGACTCTTTTTGGTCAAAACTGTGCCGCAATACCGTTACATAATTATTTACAAAATACCATAAAATTCTGAAAGTAACGACCCCCTGAAAGTAGCGACTCCTGAAAGTAACGTCCAAAAATTGTGGCGGCTAAAAAATCCTGAAAGTATTGTGCACTGAGTACAATTGATCTTTTTATATCATTTTAGGAAGATTGCTGTGGCTGGAACAACTACACAGAATGGTATCAGGCTAAGAAATTCGGTGGAAAGCACTATGTTCCAGACAGTTGCTGCAAAGATGAAAAGACAGACTGTGGTCAAAACATAAAAAACATCTACACAGCTGTATGCAAATTAAAGCTTTGTTTTATATATTCACTGTAACATTTAAATAGAATTATTTTAATAGGAGGAATAATATAAAGGCATATAAACAATAAAAGCATGATGTTTCCAACAACATTTTGAAAATGATGACACATACGGTGCAGCTCAGAAATAAGCCACCACAAAAATGCGCTTCAAGCACGTTAGTTACAAAATGTGTTAACACCAGAGTGTTAAATCTAATGCATCCTCAAAACATCATGCTTTTATCGCTTATCTTCCTTTTGAAATACATAATTTTTAGATTAATACTTTAAAAAATGCCTTTTACATGTATAAACTAAAAGATAGCAAAATCATTAAATCTTGCTTTTTATCAAAAAAGCAGAAATATATCATGCATTTAATATCAAATTAATTAATAAAGACAGAGAAACAGTTTACCACTAAAAAATTAGTTTAAAGTTTTTCCTTAGATCAGATACAATTTGTTCACAAATTTTACTGACAAAATGTTGTTTTGGGATAATTTGATGCCTCTTTTTATTGATGGCAGCTGTATATGTTTTATATTATTTTGTAGCCCTGTAAAGAGAAGCTAGTGAAGCTGCTGAAAGAGAAACTGTACTATGTTGGTGCTGTTGGTGTCACTATCATTGTTATTCAGGTGAACTGATTTTTATTTAGTTAATTCCCATGAGTGCCGAAAATCGAAATTAAAGAAAAACCTTAAATTTAATTTTGTAAAATAATGAAAAACAAATGATTCCATGCAAAAGTACTGCCAGAGACAGAGGTTTTATTCGAATGGTTACATCATAGTATTTCGTCCACAGACTCGCAGAACTTTACATGTACTTCTGTCAGTTTGATGTGACTGCTGCTATCTAGTTTAAAATAAATAGTAAGAATAATATCTTTTAAGTCAATTGTTACAATATCAATTCTAATTCTATGCTCTTTCCTCTCCTCAGATCCTTGGAATGATTTTTGCCCTGGTCCTGATCTGCAAGATTGGCGAAGAAGGGACTTACGCATAAGCCTTGAAACTGTTTGCAACTGAGTGTCGTCAATTTAATAACTGTTTACAAGTATTGGCTACTAGCCATTAATAACTTTATTCTTTAGCTTAGTGCAATTTGCAATTTGTTTTTGTAGCTCCATATTAGTTTAGTAACACTAAACCCTGTTACTCAGAGTTGTAGGTGCACAGTTCTCGTGTAGAGCTTGAGGCCTTGTAATCCATTTGATTCGTTTCATCAAGGCAACCTACATCGATAATTCTTGGCGAAATAGAAACCTAAAAATCTAAAAAAAAAAAAAAAAAAAAAAGTGGTCTCTTTAATATGGGCGGCAGTCGGTTATGACTAATGAGAGAGAAATGTTTCAAAAGTTCTGGATTTCATAAAGATCGATGGTCACTGAAGCAAAATGGTCACTTGCATGATTGGTCACAGAGAGAGAGGGAGTTAACTGTTATCCAATGTTGAAGTCTTTTTGATTAATTACTCTTTAGCCTTACTTATTTAGCCTCTACAGATTTCTCTGTTTTCGAAAGCCGCAATCACTGACCATTTATATATCTTGGAACACTGTCTGTTTTAAAGCCTGTTCCTCCCTCTTCCATCCATGCAACGTTCTTTGAAAATTGAAAGAAATCGCTGTGCCTTGTGTATTAGCCTGCGAATACAGCCGCCTCTCATCGCTCCCGGCCGCAAGAGGCGTTCGCGCGAACGCCCCTAGCGGCCGGGAGCGATGAGAGGCGGCTGTATTCGCAGGCTACTTGTGTATGTGAGCTACCAACAACTTGTGTCAATGATTGTAGATACTAGTTTTCTCATTTAGCAAATGCTATAATATTTAGGAAAGCATTATGTAAAGAAATGATTTTTGGTTGTGGATTGAAATGTGTATTGGGCAATGAAACAAAATATTTCCCAGACTGTTGCTGAGACACGAGAATTTAGTTTTATCGACCGAGTCGATAAGGTAAATTGACCACCGTAAAAAGATTCAAATAGCTGACGTTTCGAGCGCTAAATGAATGGGGTTAGTTTCTAGAGAAACTGTGGTGCTGCGTCGGTGGGGGGATGAAACACGAGAATTTAGTTTTATCGACTGAGTCGATAAGGTAAATTGACCACCGTAAAAAGATTCAAATAGCTGACGTTTCGAGCGCTAGCCCTTCGTCGGAGCGAATCAAGGAATTGTGGGTAGTGTGTGGTTTTATATAGTAAGCGGTGGAGCTACGCTATTGGTGGAAATTTGGTGACGTGAAAAAGAAATGTAAATTAGTTGAATGAAAAGCGTTCGTTGATTCCGTGGGGTTTGAGAGTGCCGATTTGAAAGATGATTTTTTGTTCTAGGTTTTTACGGCTTTCTGTGTTACCCTGGTGTAGGGAAAGGCCGCAGATTGTCATGTGTTGTTTAGAATGGTTAGTAAGATTAAAATGGCGCGCGACTGGTTTGGATGCGTCTTTGTCATTTTTTTCAACGTCTCGGAGATGTTCACGAAAACGGTCGCCCAGTCTCCTCCCTGTTTCGCCAATGTATATCTTTTTGCAAAAAGTACATGTAATGCAGTAGATAACATTTACGGAGGTGCATGTAAAACGATCAGTGATTTTAATAGATCGTTTGGGTCCTGTTATTTTGTCCGCGTTGTGAATGAAAGGACAAGTGTTACATCGTGTGCGTGTGCATTTGAAAGTTCCCGGTACATCGTCAGATTTCAGTGCGCTCGTAACTAGAAAGTTGCCTATGTTTTTGTCACGTTTGAATGAAATTAGTGGGGGTTGTGAAAAAATTCTGCCAGTTTCGGGGTCGTTTTGGAGTAATTTGAAATTTTTTAAAATGATGCTTTTGACTGTGTTGTTGTGTGGGTGGAAAGTGAGGGTGAATGGAATTCTCTCGTTCTCTTCCTTCTGTGGCGTTTGTAGTGCTGACTGTCTGTCGATCTGTTGTGCACGTTGTTGGCCCGTATTAACAACAGAGTCAGGGTACCCACGTTTCTTGAAAAACTGGCACATTTCTTCTGATTTGTTGGAAAAATCAGAGTCATCACTACATAGACGTCGAAGTCTGAGAAATTGAGAATACGGAATGGCGTTTTTAACGTGCGATGGATGTGAGGATGAATGTAACAGATAACTGTGGGAATCTGTAGGTTTGTAGTGCACACTTGTGGATAAACTGTTACCGTTGATTGAAATATTAATGTCAAGAAAAGCGACTGAGGTTTCGGAAATTTCCCAGGTATATTTTAGAGCTGGATGAAAAGTATTGACAGAAGTTATGAATTGATTAAGTTCCTCTTTACTGGAAGAGGTAGCGCCAATGCAATCATCGATGTAACGGCCGTAGAGTTCGGGTTTGGTTCCGTGGTACTGATTAAAAAATTTGTCTTCGATGTGGCCTACAAAAAGGTTAGCGTAGCTTGGTCCCATTTTGGTGCCCATGGCGACTCCATTTACTTGTTTGTAGTAGTTTTGGGAAAATGAAAAACAGTTAAGTGTCAAAACTAATTCGGCTAAGCGGAGCAGTGTTTCTGAGCTTGGGTTTTGAATGGAGCGCTGGTCGAAAAAATATTTTAGTGCTTGAAGTCCTTCGTCATTGGGGATGACGGTATATAAAGAGGTAATGTCCATAGTGAAAATTAATTTGTTTTCGCTGGCAAAACTGAAATCCCGGAAAATTTCGAGTGCGTGATTGGTGTCCTTAATGTACGAGGGTAGTGATTTGACAATGGGGGCCATGATTTTGTCTAAATAGCTAGAAATTAGTTCGGTAGGACAGCTACAAGCGGAAACAATGGGTCGGCCCGGATTGTTTGGTTTATGAATTTTAGGTTTGAAATAAACGCGTGAGGTTCTAGGAGTAGTGATGATGAGATTGTTGGCGGTAACTGGTAATTGTTGTTTAGTAATGAGGTCTTGGATAGTTTCTTTGACAATTTTTTGGTTGGTAGAAGTGAGATCTTTATCAACTTTGGCATAGAAAGCGGTGTCAGAAAGTTGCCGAAAGTTTGACACCGCTTTCTATGCCAAAGTTGATAAAGATCTCACTTCTACCAACCAAAAAATTGTCAAAGAAACTATCCAAGACCTCATTACTAAACAACAATTACCAGTTACCGCCAACAATCTCATCATCACTACTCCTAGAACCTCACGCGTTTATTTCAAACCTAAAATTCATAAACCAAACAATCCGGGCCGACCCATTGTTTCCGCTTGTAGCTGTCCTACCGAACTAATTTCTAGCTATTTAGACAAAATCATGGCCCCCATTGTCAAATCACTACCCTCGTACATTAAGGACACCAATCACGCACTCGAAATTTTCCGGGATTTCAGTTTTGCCAGCGAAAACAAATTAATTTTCACTATGGACATTACCTCTTTATATACCGTCATCCCCAATGACGAAGGACTTCAAGCACTAAAATATTTTTTCGACCAGCGCTCCATTCAAAACCCAAGCTCAGAAACACTGCTCCGCTTAGCCGAATTAGTTTTGACACTTAACTGTTTTTCATTTTCCCAAAACTACTACAAACAAGTAAATGGAGTCGCCATGGGCACCAAAATGGGACCAAGCTACGCTAACCTTTTTGTAGGCCACATCGAAGACAAATTTTTTAATCAGTACCACGGAACCAAACCCGAACTCTACGGCCGTTACATCGATGATTGCATTGGCGCTACCTCTTCCAGTAAAGAGGAACTTAATCAATTCATAACTTCTGTCAATACTTTTCATCCAGCTCTAAAATATACCTGGGAAATTTCCGAAACCTCAGTCGCTTTTCTTGACATTAATATTTCAATCAACGGTAACAGTTTATCCACAAGTGTGCACTACAAACCTACAGATTCCCACAGTTATCTGTTACATTCATCCTCACATCCATCGCACGTTAAAAACGCCATTCCGTATTCTCAATTTCTCAGACTTCGACGTCTATGTAGTGATGACTCTGATTTTTCCAACAAATCAGAAGAAATGTGCCAGTTTTTCAAGAAACGTGGGTACCCTGACTCTGTTGTTAATACGGGCCAACAACGTGCACAACAGATCGACAGACAGTCAGCACTACAAACGCCACAGAAGGAAGAGAACGAGAGAATTCCATTCACCCTCACTTTCCACCCACACAACAACACAGTCAAAAGCATCATTTTAAAAAATTTCAAATTACTCCAAAACGACCCCGAAACTGGCAGAATTTTTTCACAACCCCCACTAATTTCATTCAAACGTGACAAAAACATAGGCAACTTTCTAGTTACGAGCGCACTGAAATCTGACGATGTACCGGGAACTTTCAAATGCACACGCACACGATGTAACACTTGTCCTTTCATTCACAACGCGGACAAAATAACAGGACCCAAACGATCTATTAAAATCACTGATCGTTTTACATGCACCTCCGTAAATGTTATCTACTGCATTACATGTACTTTTTGCAAAAAGATATACATTGGCGAAACAGGGAGGAGACTGGGCGACCGTTTTCGTGAACATCTCCGAGACGTTGAAAAAAATGACAAAGACGCATCCAAACCAGTCGCGCGCCATTTTAATCTTACTAACCATTCTAAACAACACATGACAATCTGCGGCCTTTCCCTACACCAGGGTAACACAGAAAGCCGTAAAAACCTAGAACAAAAAATCATCTTTCAAATCGGCACTCTCAAACCCCACGGAATCAACGAACGCTTTTCATTCAACTAATCTACATTTGTTTTTCACGTCACCAAATTTCCACCAATAGCGTAGCTCCACCGCTTACTATATAAAACCACACACTACCCACAATTCCTTGATTCGCTCCGACGAAGGGCTAGCGCTCGAAACGTCAGCTATTTGAATCTTTTTACGGTGGTCAATTTACCTTATCGACTCAGTCGATAAAACTAAATTCTCGTGTTTCATCCCCCCACCGACGCAGCACCACAGTTTCTCTAGAAACTAACCCCATTCATTTGTTGCTGAGACAGACCAGGCTATGGCTCAACCAACATTATTCAATATTTGTTGCTCAGCAAATGTTGAACGATGCTGCAACTTGAATAAGTGGAAAACACATTCAACGTTTTAAAACAATTGACTAAGGTTGTTTATCAACGTTTAACATGTTGAAAGCCCTATTTTAACATTGATCACATTCGTTAACAGCCGTTGCAACATCTGTTGATTTACAAAATTAATGTTGAATCGTTTATCATCGGCTTAAAGGCTGTCGACCTGGTAAACCTCGTTTTTTAGGGTGCTTATTTCATAATAATAATAAGGTTAGTGTTTCAGTGTGTTATTGCCACCCACTTCATCCAACACCGATTATAGGTGAAGGAGGTACAAGAAGTGTGATATATATGTACTTGAGTTTTTAAACTAGATTTATAATAGTCTACTGGAATAAGAGCTAGTTTTATAACAAAAACTTGTAGTAATCTGTTTAAGACTGGATTTATACAGTCAAGTAGACTAGAAGCTAGTAAGTTATTAAACAAGTTAAGCTTGCTGTTAGGCTGGGTTTATTCAGGGAAGTAGTCTAAAAGGTAATTTGAAAACAAGTTTAACGTCTTGCAACCTGCTTTTAGTCTAGATTTATACAGTCATGTGGTCTAGCAGCTAGTTTTATAACCAGTTAAGCCTGTCATACGGGTTCGTATTTGTATCTGATTTAAATTGTTGGCAATAAAATTGTGTGGGTAAAAACTTATGCATAAATGTTTTGATTGAGTGGTTAAGGACACACATAGTCCAAATACCTTTATTATGTAGAGGAACACATAAACACACGTAAAGTTGATAAAAAATGGAAAGTGGTCAGAGGCAGATTTAGGGGAGGAGCCCTACGCTCCCCCCCCCCCCCCCCCCCCCACAATCTTGCTAAAAAGTAAGGTCCTATTTTTTTTTCAGTAGCGCCCCCCCCCGTCACCTATGATTGAGTCAGGATCCGCCGCCACTGGGTGTGATAATTATTTTTGGGAAGGGGTGCTAATAAATATAAAGGGTGGTTGAAATCTGTAGAAGGGGGCACTGATAGACAATGGGAGTAACCTGCCATTATGCAGGTTGTTGTGGGGTTTGTTTACAAAAAGTTGCTCTTTGGATGGAGGACACAATTATAAATCCCAGTGTTTCCCCTTTCACCAACAAACACCGCCCTCCCCCTCTCATAAAGAAAAATGCTCCCAGAAAATGACTTGTGTAAGAGGTGAACCGTTAGACTTAAAAGGCGGTGGCGAGTTTGTGTGTGCTCGAAATTTTTAACTTTAGCTGGTCGCTGCAGAAATTTTCTTTGGTAAAAAAAAAGCTTCAAGTCTAGCTTCTGCAGTGACAGGATACGTTTTTTTGAAAGGCAGTTGGCTTGCAGGATATATTTTTTCAAAATCACCCAGCCTCCCTTCCCTCAAAATTCGTATAGTTTGCCCCTGACGGTGGTTTACTCAATACGAGACCCAACCCTGGTTATTTAACTTTTATTTACCTGAACATAATACACCTAACATTTCTGAATGACAAATTGCGCTCTTATAAAGACTTGAAGCTACAGTCACGCGAACATTCTTTAGTGTTGCTATCACACGAGACTCGACAAAAAGTTTCTCGTCGCTAAAATCCCTTCCGGTGCAGACACTCTAATAAAGTGAATAAAAAAGTAGCAAAGGACCGCGAAAGAAAATGCTGCTGGTGTACGTAGAATCTAGAGAAGATCTAATCAGCCAAAACTGTGAATACAAATAAAATAAGCAAGACTGATACTACGTAGAAGCTGAGCAGTACTTTCCTAATTTTATTATGCTGTACAAGGTGGTTCTAACTTTTGAGTCCATGGATGAAATCCTAAAGTGTAACCATTCAAATGAAAGCTACTGAGCCGTACTTTTACGTGGTACTGTTATTATGCTGTACAAGGTGGTTCTAACTTGTAAGTCTGTCGATGAAATCATAAAATGTGTTTGTTTCAAACAGTATCAGACAAACATCAAACAAACACTTTCGTATATGCGCTTCAAAGCTTTTCTTCTCGCTTCGTCAAATTGTTCTCCACTGACTCTGTAAGGGGGGTGTTTACATGATACCACCTCAAAATGTCATGCCGGCGCGAGTCGCCCCGGCGTGAGTTCACCCCGGTTGTCGCACCGGGGCGAGAATTTCACTCCGGTACGAGTCATGTAAACGTGAAACGACCACTCGTTTCGGTGTGAAATCGGATTGCAGGTACTAGAAATATGACTTTGCCGATATTTTGGGTTTATTTGAAAACTTTCCTCAGAAGTCTGCATTTACATAGACGATACTAGCTCACGCAAGATGGCTTCGTCAGCTTCAACACGTTGGACGTGGGATGATGAAAAAACTGACGCGTTGCTTCTAGCAGTACGAAATTATAAACGTCAAAAACTTGGCGAAGGTATAGAATGGGATTCTGACGAAGTTCTTTTGCGGGAGCACATCCGGAAGTCTCTTGGAGAAAAATGGGAAACTGATTTTGGAAAGGTCGAACCATCGAGTCCAATGAAACCGCTTGATTCAGTTTTCATGTAAACATGGTATGAAATGACCCAGTCATCATGTAAACACGATACGAAATCACGAAGTCATCCCGGTATGAAACTCGCGCCGGTGCGAGTTTTCCCATGTAAACACCCCCTAAGGAATCAGTTGTATCTGCTTGCAAATGCAAAGACGCTGAAAACCATTTTCTCATTTAGATGCTCTCTCGGACCGTTCTTTTGGATCAGAGGCTGTAAAACTAAACAAGTTCACCAATCTACACATCTCAGCAAAAAAGACCTGCTGGCCATTAATTTAATTACGAGAATAATGTAACTCACTAAAATTAGCTTTTCGCCTGCCGTACGTGAATAAAACATTCAGTAAGTAAAAAAAGTTTCTTACTTCACTCAAATCACAAGATAATAAAGTAAGAGATATATTTTTACTCTTTTTAACTGATTGAATATTAATTAAACATATAGACAGCTTCGAACCATGCTAAAGGAAATAATTTGAAATTTAAATTACAAA